>CATIWR010095778.1:0-10310 GCA_949677035.1 Omphalea diandra | reverse complement strand
CCAATATATATCTTTTTTTTTTTTATATAATAAAATAAAAATATTTTTTTTTTTATATTTTTTTATATATATCTATATATATATATATATATATATATATATATATATATATATATATATATATATATATATATATATATATAACGTCATAATTAGATAGCAATTGTCCACAAAGCTATATACTATGGGTAGTAAATAGATGAACATAAATAGAGTTAAAACCAGTAAGGTGATAAATTATTCATTTACAATTCATTTAGTAATTATAGGATACTCATATTCATTTAACTCATATAAATTTCAATCCACCCATTTATCTATTTAATCTTTAATATATATTACACTATTTTATTTATAGATTTCATTTACTTATTTAATCTTTAATATATGTTACATTATTTTATTTATAAATTTTACTTAATGGATATTTTAAATATATATTTTATTTAATATATATTGCTCCATTTAATTTTTAAAATCTAATAGAAAAGATGTTGCAGTACGGGATTATTATAAATTATGAAAAATAAGTTCTGACAATGAAGAAATTTATGAATTATAAAAAGAAAAGGACACTACCATTATTTTGTTTACTTTAATTATTGATGAAACAAAATTATCAAGGGAAAAAAATAAGTTAATAAGTAATAATAGACTGAAAATGAAATATAAAATTAGAGAAGACACCAAGGAAAAGAAAAGAGAGAATTAGAAAAGGAAAAAAAAAAGTAGTGAAATATAGTTTTTATAACTTAAAGAATATTAATTTTCTATTTCAGTTTTGATGAACTTTTGTTATTATATTACAACTCTAATTAATAAAATAAAAATTTTGGCTAAAATTACAAAAATAGGTCCATTTTTGAATCATGAAGTCCAAAATAATGTTTTTTTTTTTTCTTCCTTATGTTCAAAAGAACGCATGCTAAATTAAATGAAGTGATTAATGCCATATCTTATACACAAAAAATTATTGGACTTAATGGTACTGTGATTACTGGTTTTTAGAATTGGAGTTTTGTGCTATTGCTTGGGGGAGGATCCAAAATATGTAAAACGAAAAAAATTAGAAAAAGGTGAAAAATGAACCTAAAATGGAGTGTGAGATCCAATTAAAATTTATAGGTCCCACATACATTTTACCCTTTTCCAAACTCATCTTTTCTTGGTCAAAATATGTCCTCATCTCAAATTATATATATTAAAATTTTAAAATTAAATAAATTTTATTAATAAAATTAATTTTTTACATTACTTACATAAAATAATGATATAATATTTATTTTTAGTCATATATATATATATATATATATATATATTTGTTTTCACTTTATAAAATCATATAAAAACTATTAAAATTATAGTAAAAAAATATTAGATGCCCAACTCATATTCATCTATATATTATAGGGAGTAAATAGGTAAGAAATCATTTAATATCATTTATATTCATTTTTAAAGGTAAATATAAATGAGTAAATGGATACGACTATATACTATGCGTTTTACGTGAGAACTTAAGTTTGGGCCTTGGGCCTAATTGGATTAAAGATAACTGTCGAAAATTCCCCTCAACTGTGAGATTCATGGAGATTCTAGGAGCTCGCCTATGGCTCTCAATTTGCCAGGTCAGCATCTCAGCCTTTCACGCCAAAATTGCTCTCTCCTCAAATTTTCAAATATTATTTATTTATTTATTTCGAAACCAGCATCTATCAGAAGGAAGAAGGATTGACAGAATTACCAGTATAATGGCTCAACTGCTGTCTCCTGCGTGCACCGGATCATGGTTGAAAGTGGGTTCGAGATCGGTTAAAAGGACCAGTGCTCCATGCAGTTGGAATCGAAGAACATCATCATCTAGTAGCTATGGCAGACTCAAGGTTGCAACTGAAGAGTCAGCGGTTGTTGATGACTACTACACTGTTCTGGGTCTGGTAATTAATTGCTTTAAGTTTAATTCCCATCCCAGATTTTTGGACCGACGCATTTCGATGAAATTGAATTCTTGTGTTAAATTAACAGCTTCCAGATGCCACATCGGAGCAGATTAAGAAAGCTTATTATAATTGCATGAAAGCATGTCATCCAGACTTGAGTGGCGATGATGCTGAGACTACTAATTTCTGCATTTTCATTAACGAGGTTTATGCTGTGCTGAGTGACCCAGTGCAGCGCATGGTTTATGATGAAATTCATGGCTATGCATTGACGGCCATCAATCCTTTCTTAGACGATTCCAGCCCAAGGGATCACGCATTCGTTGATGAGTTCAGCTGCATAGGTGTGTGTGTGTGTGTGTATAAGCAAATTGGTACCAGACCATTACAGCAGCCTTAAGGAAAACAATTTTTATTCTGCAGGCTGCAAAAATTGTTGCAATGTGGCTCCTGATGTGTTTAATATTGAGGAGGATTTTGGGAGAGCCAGAGTATATAGTCAGTGCGGGAACCCTGAATTAGTGCAACAAGCAATTGACAGTTGGTAATTAATTTCTGAAATGATTTCTGCTTCATTGGTCGATTTTAAAGTCTAACCCACCCTTTAAGCTTAGTTAACTAATCTATATATACTTGTTGTTCAGCCCAGTTGATTGTATCCATTGGACTTCTGCTGCACAACTATCCTTGCTTGAGGACGAAATGCGCAGAGTAGAAAGAGTAAATGTGAGGCACACTTTTGCTGTAAACTATTCACCTTGTCGATCTAACACTGTCATATTTTAATTACTTTGAAGTGTTGGAGAAGTTCTTAATATACATATGTGAGATAGATTAAGGAAGTCTAAACATTCTAAACAACTGGATTACATGGTGAGTTTATATGAAACAGTCACTTGAATGATGCCTAGCCATTGAGAAATATAAACTGGGCAGGATGAAACTATCTACTGAGGATGAGATTATGTATTTCTAATTTCTAATGTTAATTGTATGAATAATGCAATATTGTTGTATAGGTCATGGACATGATAGTCTACATATTACTTCACAACAATTTTTTTTTTCTAATCTTTGTGTAGAATACAGCTGTAATTTTATTCTTGATCCTATTTCTCCTTTCCCTTTCCCAATTAAGGAATATGTGAATGTATTATATTGAATTTGTATTATATTTGAGAAATATATTTGACTTGCATGCTCTAGCCTATCCAAGATACACCTAAAGGTGTCTGGCATATTCCACTATTCTAAGGACGATGGATTGATGAATGACTACTGTCGATGGCATCACAACACATAGGCACTTCACCTGTTAGGCAATGATATATTTGATAGTATATGAAAGATTGACTGTATATGTAGGATTCAAATATAGTGAAAGCATATATGATTTGATATTTTTTCTTGCTTTAATTTAGAAAAATAAGGAAGACACATCAGCATGTGATGCATGTCTGACTAGTTTGTCAATGAAGTTGTTTCCTTAATTTTGCTGTGGAAATTCTGTTTATTTAGTGAACAGTTAGCAGCTCATTTCCTTATGTTTCACTTTTCCATGTCACTGGCTGAAACATTGGGTGTTTTGAATGATGATCAGGTCGCCCTAATGCTTTCAGGAATGGGATCAGGTTCAATGGATGTTTTCAGAATGGTAAGAGAGTTAGCACTGTTGGCTATATTTTCAATTGTTTGTTACTTTGCATTTTCCTATTGAGAATCTTCTGGTGTGTGGCATACTGCTTGCCTCACCTTCATATCACTTAATTGCAGATAAAATCATGTAACTGCTCGTCAGTTTCTTTTTGTCATTATTCATATATCAATATAATTAATTTTTAACTGCTTTGTGTTCAGGCAAGTTCTCGATGGGAAAAGCGGCAAGCAAATGTCTTGGTAGGAACTCTTTTTCTTTGGTTAGGGTTTATTTTACATTTATTTATTTAAACAACGGTTTGATTTTAGAAGCTTTTTTGAACTTTTCTATTTGTTCCAATTTCATCACCCAGATTTTATTTCATTTGCTATTTAGCCATTGTTGCTGGAATTAATGCAATGAGGTAGTCTAATTGTCATTGAGTGTTGAATTATATTACTGCATATTTGGCAATTGAGGGGTTTGAAAGACAAATGAGTTGCAAATTTTTATAATTCTAGATCTAAAATTAGGTTTTCGTCTCATATGCTCTCTGAATCGTGGTAATAAAATTGACTAAATTGTTGCAGTAGGTTATCAAAGTTTGAATGATGAAACTAAAAAAAAATAAAAAACTTAGTAACCAACATGATATCAACCCCTTAGTTTTAGTGATGAAGTGCAGGATAAAAAGTTAGAATTTGTTGTGGCTAGCATTCACATGACTGTGGCAGGTCACCATTCACACTACTGTAGCAATTTTCTAAATTTAGCTTATTTTATGTTTTAGTCGGTCTTACTTTAGTTACAATAAGTCAAAACTTATTTATAGTAGGATTTGATAGTTAAAACTTGATTCTACTAGGATTTTTTATTCGAATCGAAGTTCCGGAGGAATATATGTTCCATCCTTATTCTAGAAGGATTTTGGTCTATAAATATGACTAATGTTAGACAAAACAATAATTATTATTATATTTTGCATGTAGAATTTTATTAAAAAGGTTTTTCTTTAAACCTTTTCTTTTTCTTTTTTCTTTTTTGGGTTCCAACCACAATCAACTTTATTCTAAGCCTTAATTGTTGGGAATTAATTGCCCAATACCTGTTTGCTACTTCATTTGCTTATCTTCATCAAAGATTTATTTTAAGCTAGATGGTGATACATGCAAGTCTGTATGCTTGAAATGTCACACACCAATTTGAATATTGATATACCATAAACTTGCATCGTGATGATAAGCCCCTATTTATAATCCAACATGCAATGCGTTCCTTCTATTCTAATGACCCAATGTTGCTCAGTTCTGTAGCCTGTGATTCAATGGAGGAAGCAAATACAAGTACTCTTTTTTATTCTACTATTTATGGTCAGTGGAAAGCCCTAACTTCACCGCCAATCCACCTCTATCTCGTTCAATTTTACCTTTTTTAATTACTTAATGCTACTTTGCCAAGGCTCTTCTTCTTCTTTGTGATATATGGCTGAAAAAAAAAAAAAAAAAAAAACAACATCAACAGCAACAGCAACTACAACACTTCCGCCTGTTGTGAAACCAAGCCAAACTAAATGTGTTGTTGCTCTGCATACTGAAGACTCGTCCTCTTCTACATCTCTTCTCTCTCACCAATCCCACTCTCTCTCTCTTCTGTTCTATATCACCATTTCTGCCATTTTCAAGCTACAAAGTCCAAGTCTTGTTTATATCCGTATCACCTTAATCTACTCGGAACTCATTTCTTTAATGACTATATGAATTTTATATTTCTGTTTCTAAACAATGTTTTGTGAATTGTTATTCTAAAATAATATATCCAAGTTTAAAGTGGTTCATCATTAAATAAATTGGAAGACTATAATTAAAAGAAAGCAAATACAGAAAGAAAAAGGATGGGTGGTGGCCATGGCACAAGCAAAAAGGAAAAGTCACGATTTTTATGCATTTCAACACTATAATATGAGAAAATGAAAAGGAAAATAAAAGACTTCAAATATAAAAGTTATAGTGGGTAATAGATCGCAATAATAAATTAGTTTCAAGTCAATGAAAGCTAGCCACACCAGTTGTTTTAAGTTCATCTTTTGTAATGCATCAATAAGAGCACTAGCTAGTAAGGTGTTTTAATGCATTTACAATAATTATGAGTCAGACTCCATGTCCTTTGACCCAAATGTTAATAGTTCAGATCTTGTTTTCGAGGTAACTAAAGCATAGAGGTCCAATTATATTTTTTTATTTTAATTCAGGGGTCTATTTGGACTTGAGGAAGCAACTTTATGGCATATCTTGTTTCTAATCCACATCTGATTTTCCATGCAACATGCATGATCAACATCTTAGCTTGAAATAAAACATCGATGAAGATAACCAGGCAAAGGAGAGAGGCCAGGGGGGAGGGTCAATCAATGCTGTCTCCATACGACAGCTTCTACCTGCATCTGTCCAATGCATAGAACAAAAAGCAGTTTAACTGCAGTCTCGCCTCTCTGTCAGCAGTGGCAATGAGTACTTCAAGCTGGCTTTCTTTTTTGTGAGCAGTAGCACCATAATAATTCATAACAAATTATAAATATAAATTTGTGGTTAATTGGAAGTCATGCAGCAGTTTCATTACAATGATACTTGCTAACTAATTTGTTGAAATTTGATGCAACTCCATCCATTCAGTAACTCCCAAAGCTTAATGTCATATGTTGTACTTCTGAGCAATTAAATTACATTTTAGAACATTGATAAGTGGTCTGCCTACAAAAAGGAGAACAAACTCTTTGGGGAAAAACGCAAAGAAAACATTTATCATCTATGAATTTGCTCAAAAAACCAAAGGAAAGAATGAAGGATTTTTGTATTTCTGTTTGATTTATTAAATACGTTTAATGTATGTATTTTGTATGTTCTATTGTTACTATTTTTTTTATTATCTTTTATACAAATAGGTAAGTATTTATTCTAACAGATTCTATGATCTTCCTGATGCACCATATTATTGCCTTTTGGATGTGTTTGTGCTGCAATTTGGTTTCCTCTAATTAGATGTTTCGGGGAAAAAAAAAAAAGTTGTGAGACTGACTATTTTATCAGACATGATAATTGATCATTCCTATTTCTTTCAGGAGCAAGCTAAAATAAGGATGATGAAGCAGAAGGATTCTGACAGAACTGAATCGTACTGGAGTAATCTTTGGGGAAAGCCAAAAGACTACAAGAGTTCAGGTAAATAAATGGCTGAGATATAGAGGTGGCAATTTCGGTTGAAAAACATGTTAATGTCGGTAGTTGAATCATAATGGAGTCTATGTGAAAAGTTGTTTAAGTTGATTGAGAATAATCATTTGTTAATTCTAAGATTTAGAACAAACTTGTCTATTTGTTTGCTTTTGGATTGTCTGTGTCCATCTAAATCTGAGTGTATTCTAAAATTTATTTAAGGCCAAAGCTGATGTGGTATTTGCTGCAGAGGAGGAAGCGAAAGAAAGAGCAAGAAGAGCTGCAGCAGCTGCTCGAAGATGGAGGGAGTACTCACGGAAGGGTGTTGATAAGCCTCCTACTTTTAAACTTCCACAGGAGATCTCCAACAAGGAAAACTGATGAGTACACTACATGTGAGTAAACCGCCCACAGATTATAGTAGCCCCAGACAGTTCTAATCCTCATAAAACCTGTATATTCATATTCAATCATTCTGTATATATGATTAAACAAAGCCAATCTGATTAATAAAACAGGAAAAGAATTGTTACAAAATAAATAATTTAGTTAATGATTTACTCCCTTGCAAATTAGTAGTTGCAGAATAAATAATTTAGTTGATGCTCCGTTTCAAATTAGTTGTTGCAGTAGAGTAGGGTGGTTTGTTCATTTGCGCAACCTGGATTTTGAAGTTCTACTGATATCCTTTCTGAGATTGTTGCGATAAGCATTCATGAAATGATTTATTTCTCTTTCTGCATCCTCTTCTGTGATATATGTTTTATAATTTTAACAGAGCAGAGGATCTCGACAGTAAATTCTGTGCTCACACTCAATAAAAACACAATATCACATGGATTTTTTTTTTTTTTTAAGTTGTTTAAATTACTTCAGATCTCAATGCCTTTATCAATTTACATCACTGTCTATTTGTACTCACTTGGTATTTGTTCTTGGGATATGTTCACATTTGGATGGATAATTTGTGGGTTCTGGGATTTTCATCTTAATCATAAAAATCAAAGCGCATGGTTGCATAATGGTTATAGCAGGGTGAGCATGGTTTGGTTCCGTTTAGAATGATTAAAAAATCTATGCATCTTCAGTTCATTATCAACATGACTAGTTCTGCCTGTTATGTTCCAAATAATAATTCTTGTATCAATAGATTAATCCAAATCAATAAACTTTATATAAAATAATTAAACAAATTCAAGAAAATAATCAAGTAAAGCACATATGAATTTACGCAGAAAACCTTTTTTTGACGAAGAAAAATTATGAGATAAACTTCAACAAATTAAAGCAAATACAATCACTTTAATTTTATTCGAATTCTAGACCACAATATTATTAGATGAGTACAAAAAATTACTTACAATTCTTTTTTTATTATAGCTCTATGAAGGATGAATTAGAGAAAAAAATATAAAATATCTTTAAATTTAAAGAAAATCACACATATGATAGATTGTGAACAATTAATTCACAATCTGATGTGAAAAATTATGCGCATGCAAGAATTTCTGTCAAGTTTATATTTAGATTTTGTTCTCAACACTGTGCTCCGTGCGAAGTTGCACAACACTGTTTTTCTTCGTTTTTCTCTCATTGCGGCTCGCGTCTCACAAGTTTTTCATCACAAAATTTTCTTTCTACGATTTTCACATGGCTCTCTCATGCGCTAATCCTGAAGACTATTCTTGTTTTATAATTTGTGGGTAAGCCAATTTTCAATGCCAATTTGGGCATTATGTCCTTCACGTCGTTGCCGTCAAATCAATTTTTTTTTTTAATTTTTTTTCATTTTTTTAATGTCCAACAATCATGCTTCTTCAGTCAATAATCCCCTCCCTCCAGCCCATGAAAATATGTTGATTATGAGAAACTTTATTTACAACTATTTACACTTTTTTTTTTTTTACAATCACTTTTTATTTAAAATTTTCTTTTCACAATTCTTTTTTCCCTTTTTTACTCACCAATTTTCACAATTCCTTTTTTTCAATCATTTTTTTTTTTATCTCTTTTCAAGTGTACAACCTCTTTTTTACCTTAAAATTTTCATTTTTCGCTTTTATCATAAATTTTAAATACTTTATATCAAAATAAGTTATCGTTTCAAGATAAACATCTTAATATTAGATAGCTTTAATCTTTAATTTTAAGTAAAATTAAGGTTAATATGTAATCATTTAAAATTTAGAATAAATTGAAATTTCATGAAACAAAATAATTAAGCAAAAGAAAAAGGAAACAAAGGTAAAATAGGAACCGTATTACAAGCGAGCATGCGCGCGCGCACACACATACACACACATATATATATAAAAGATCAATGTAACTAAAGAATACTATTAGTCCAAGACAAATTTCAAATTTAAAAGTTCAACCACATAGGTCATAAAATGGCCAAACCTTGTTGAGAAATAATAATAAATTTCTTGCTATGATGAATATCTATTTTGGTGATTCTATTCAAAGGCAAATGCATAATAAAATTCTAAAAAGTGTTAATTAAAAGAAAGAAAATTTTAGGACTATAAATAGTAACTTATAAAAAAAATAGAAATTTAGAGATAAAAAGATTGTACATAAGTAATAAAAGTGAAAAAAGTAATTTATTTAAAATATATAAATTATTTAAATTATCAAATTTTATGATGAGTGTAAAGAGATAATTGAGGATTGTAAGTAAAATTCTCCGTCAATTATCTCTATTCTTCAGTTAAACATAAAATCCCACCAATTTAGTCCAACTCTCAATTATTTTTTTTGTCCCAAGCCACATAATCTTCGTAATTTTGCTTCCATCCAAAACAGTCTTGCCATGTATAATCTTAACAAATTCATTAGCCTGGAGTATGGAGGGGCATGGATTTAAACCGAAATCAAATGAATTGATAAAAATTAAAAATAAAAAATTTTAAAAATATAAATAGAATCAAACTGAACTAATCTTTTTTTTTTTTTATAACAATATCAAGTATAGGTTCCGAGTGCAGCCTGTGTATTTAAGTTAACAATTTCAACTAACAAAAGATGGCAACGTTTTATCAAAGAAGCGAATCCATCAGGTATTCATGAACTAATATCTAAATTGTCGGTGGTTCTTCATTGTGCCATTCTACCCTAAGGCCAGCCGAGTCTGGCATTGCCTGTAACATCCCTACCCACATTCATTGGCATTATCACATGAACATATTCATTGCATAAATGATATGAAATCCCACATGAACATATGTATTGGATAAATAATCATTTAGTCATGCGATTTGTAGAAGCATGACAATGACACTTGCACCGTTATATTTGGGACACTTGAACATATATGTAGTGTTTGTATAGCTGCATGAAAAATTGCCTTATGTTATGTGCATGTTATAGCATCATAAATAATGATGTTATAGAGCTTATTTAAGAGTATAAGGAGCATTTAAGGATTGAGAGATGGATAAAGGTGCTTAAGGAGTGAAGAAGAGGGACTAAAAGAGGAAAAGTGAACTTCCAACCAATAGAAATAAAGCACCATGATTTTATATT
>CATIWR010095758.1:0-23793 GCA_949677035.1 Omphalea diandra | reverse complement strand
ACACTTGAGTAAGGTTTTGTGTTAGCCTAGAAAACACTTTATTGTAAGGTTGTGTGTTAGCCATTAAAACACAAGTTGTAGTAAGTTAGGTGTGAGCTTGAAAACACCATTGAATTAGTAAAATACCCAATTGAGTGATTGGGGAGTGGACGTAGGGATTGTTTTACCCGAACCACTATAAAATCTTTGTGTCCTTTCTAATCCTTCTTCTTCTCTTCATCCTTATTTTAAATTTTTAAACACCAATTCAACTCCCCTTCTTGGTGCCTAGGGACAACAAGTGGTATTAGAGCAAGGTGGATATTAGAGTCCATTTAGGAACTTCTCTATTGTATTTTGGGTTCAAGTTATGTAATGGGCTTCTTTTCTATAGTAGGGTCAGTTTTTATAATGGGCTCCTTTTCTATAGTGGAGTCCATTTTTATAATGGGCTTATTAGAAGGTAACAATGAAATGGGTGTTGGATGGGGGTTTTTTCACCCTCTTGCTCCATATTCATACTAGTAGTCCCTTCCCCTTCTACGTTCATACCTTTACTAGTTTTGTCATCCACCAATAACATTTAAGGGTGTATACTTCTCATTAATGTGAATTAGTATCTCAGGATTTTATCTATAGAGATTGAACATTACATTTACATCCTTATAAGTTTTTATTAACATGCATAATCTACATTTTATATCTAAAGATTGTGACTCAATTTCAGGAAAAGTTCTATAACAATCCTCCACTAAGTAAATTCTAGAATACCTATCTAGTTCTACATTACACAAAAACATCTCTTTATCCTTAAAAGTAAAAATAAAAGTGTATTGATCATCAACCAACATCTACATGTACAAAAAAAAAAAAAAACTTATTAATACATAAAGTTAAAAATTTTCTATTTTAATATTTTGTATCATTTGTCATTTAACACATTATTCTTAAACCTAACATAAAAGGAACATTCTCACTTAACACAAAAGTTGTCATTTACCACATTCTTTATTCAAATGCTGAAATTTTTAAAATTTTATACTATAAACAAAGTGATTGTGTATCACTTTATATTGAAACCGCACATAACGTGAAAAACCCCAAAATGCTCATCGATACATAGTCATTCAAAGCCTATATGACACTAAAATAATCCCTCAAATCATACGCTTCCCACTACCATTTTCACAATAAAACCTAATATGAAGTCAATGAATGACAATATATTACACACGTAAACACTAACCTTCAGTGGAGGTTTGAAAATCAAAATTTCCTTCTTCTCTTCACAAATGGAGCAAAATGTATGTTCTTGGGATTTGTGGTGAATTTGTTTTCAATTTAATGGTTGATGTTTGAGGCTCATGCGAACAAGTGATTTCTAGTATTATGAAACATGACAAAGGAAGGAGGAAGAAATAAGATGTACAATTTCATACAATAGCTGCGTTTCTTGAATCAATATTTTAAAATAAGGGCACCATTGTCATTTTATATACACTTAGTGGTAAAAACCTAGTAAAACAAATGAAAATCTATTCTTATATAACAAAGTCAAAACCCTGGGGTCTTTTAGTTTAATTTTTAAAAATTGGGACTAAATATTACATTAGGATAAAATTCAAGGGTTAACGTATTTAACCCATATAAAAATACTATATCAAATATCTCAATGAATATTATAGTTATCTTGTATATCAGTTGTTATCAAGTCTCTTTTCATTATTGGTTCTCTATTTTCTTCTCTATTCTCTTTGACTTAGGTTGACCCTTCATGTCATTGAATGAGTTATAAAGTTAATTGATTCTCTTATAATAAAGACATCTTGATCAACTACCATTATATGGTTATGAAGAATATAACTTCCTGGCATAATATCCACTTGAGTTTTACACAATCAATTTGGTCAAGAATCTATTGCTCCAAATCATTTATGTGAAATGCCAAAGCCCCTCTCAATAGTAGTTTACAATGTTGTAGATTAGATAATTCTTTTTCAATTTTTCAGGTGGATTATCTATAAATTTTTTTAAAATAGTATTGAACACCATGATATAGAGATATTATTCCATTTTGAATACTATAACAAACATTACTAAGATAATATTTTGATATAAATTTAAAATGACAAAGATCCACAGTGTATTATATGTGTGTTAAATATTAAATATGTGTATAAATATTAAATTTTAATACCTTTAGGAATTTTAAGTATTTTAGGTCTTAGTAATGCATCACTTAAAATAAAAGAATCATGTGCATTTCCCTCTTATAATCAACTAAGGCACAAAAAAGTAAAAAAAAAAAAATGTTTATAATAGCCAACATTTAGATAAATTTAATAATCAATAGATCCATAATGAGAAAGACTTAAAATTTATACCCATTAGAATGAAAGTAATTTGTTGGCCCTTAAGCACTAAGAAGGGGGGTTGAATTGGTGAAAAATTTAAAATTTTAGAGGGAAAGGTTTGTTGAGAAGGAAATAGAAGAAATAAGAGAAGAATAGAAGACACAAGTTTTATAGTGGTTCAGATATTAACTAACCTTATATCTATTCCTTAATTCTTCAAGTTGGGTATTTCCCTATCACTAAATGGTGTTTCTCAAGCTCATACCAAACTTTTACACTTTATGTTTCAAGGCTCATACACAACCTTACAAGTGTTTTCCCAAAGCTCACACTTAACCTATACAAGTGTTTTCTCAAGGCTCACACTTAACCTATACAAGAGTTTTACAACAAAAGCCAACTCTCAAACCCAAACCTAAACCCAATGGTGTTAAATGCTCACACCAAACAACAACAAGTCACATACATGAAATTGAATGATCAAAGGTTGAGAAATAAATTTGCAAGAGTTTTGCCATAAATGAATGTTATTCTCTTATATTCAAGTCTATTTGGTAAAGTATTTATCGACTACAACCACTAAAGAGATGTTACATATAAAAATATGTCTAAATCTTTAAGGTATGCTAGGCAGATCTAGCATTAAATGATTGTCAGACAGTGTTTGTGGTCATGACTAAGTATTCACGATTGCAATTTCTCACATTGTACTGAATTTGCTTTATTCAAGTTAAAGAATCTCGTTTGTATCTAATGACTAGTCCACGTGTCACATAACTATTTGTTCTATAAGAAAAATAGTTGTTATGCCCCTCAAGTTAGAGTGAAATTCACGATCATGATTTACTTTCTTTGGATGCGTTGGTCATCTCGAACTCTTATGCTTGACATGGAGATGTTGCTTTAATAAATCACAGTCTCAACCAACATTTCACCCTTACAAATTTTGATCTTTCAATAGTTCTTTGGGACACTTGGCATAGTTTGGTTAAGGACTTGATTCCCTCCAAGTAAAAGCAAAAGTCGCGGTCACGATATTAAACGGGACACACACCATGAGATAGTCTGTTTCAACTTGGTTCAGTTTTTTGCAAGATAGTTGTCGTGATATCTTAATTCGTGACTGTAAATTAGGATGTCACTTACAATCTTTGAGAGTTAGACTTTCATTCAACTTTCAATGCAAGCCTATCTAAAAATCTATAAAATCAACACTTAAAATTAATGTTAAAACATATCAATCTACATTGTTAAGATTAAAAGAGAGTTTTGATTTAGGTTTGATCAACCTAGATTAACAATCTCCCCATTTTTTTATTTTGATAACTTAGATTGATTTTGCAAGGGATAAAGAATGCATAAGTCTGAAGTTAAAATGTTTAACAATTCAAACTTGTTGAAATGCAATTAAACTTGTTAAAATGTTCCCCTTCAATTCTTACTTCCTCTTAATTAATAACATGCAAGTTCACTCTCCCCCTTTGTCAAGATAAAAAAGAGAGGACAATTGTAATAATAGGGATAAGTATAATGTTATGCAAACAAAAATAGCATTGAACAACTATAAAGGGAGCAAACTTTAAAATTTGATTATATTAAACAAATATAGAATACAAATCAAACATAAAAATGTTTGATCACATACTTAGGCCAAACATAGGAAACAAAATGAACATAAAAAAAAAAGATTATAAGTCCAAGTATAAAAATAGAAGGTAGGAAATATGCCATCATCGTCATCACTATCTTTAATTTCTTTATCTTTTTCTCCTTGTGCCTCATCCCTTTCTTCTTGTTGGTTTTTTTTTTCCTCTTGGGTATCTTGCCATTCGTCAAAGTCAGGAAGATGACTTACAACCACCTTCTCTTAAAGATACACCAAATCACTGTGATGGTGAGAGAGAAGAAGAAACCTTTTCTTGATCATTCTTATCACCATATCCAACTTTTTGTTGATTGAAGAGATAAAAAGAGATGAAAAAAGATTTTGATTTAGGCTTTACCTTTGGCTTAGGAGATGGAATGGGCTCTTTGGTACCTTCTTCAATCACAAGCCTTTTTCTCTTAAAAGCATAAGTAGTCCCTTGCTTCTTAGCCTTAAAAGATCCCAAGGTATATGCATACACATATATATTAGGATGGATAGCCTTGGCATTTATGAAGTAGGGCAAGTCAAGAAAGTTTTGGTAGGGGAGGTATTTCTTGATGAGGATTTTTATATTTTCCTCATTAAAAGCTATCACAAATCTATAAATGGTTGTGATGTAAGAAGGGAGGAGAAATTGGCTTTCTAGTTTTGTACTCATGTGGATCAACTGATCCACAAGTTATTGCCCTGTTTGGATTTGTTTGTTCTTGGTGAGACGAAAAAGGAATGCTAAGTCTTTTGGGAAACTTTTTCAGTTCTATGACCCCTAACATTGATGAAAAATGTGATAACTCTGTGAAGGAGCCAATTTTGTGAGGGTTTTGATGTATTTGGCTAAAGAAGTTTTGAAGTCGTGTTTGGTTTCGATAGAAATTATGGACCAAAATTTTGAATAAGTAATGTCAAGAATAGAGATAAGAAATGGAATATTATCTCCAGTTTGAAGGTTGAAAAGAGAAGAGAGTTGAGCAAAAGTTATGAAGTAAGGATCCCTAAAAGCTTTGAAAACCAATCCTATATGCGCCTGCCTTATATTTGACCCTTTGACTTAAGGTTACGATGCACATAAATTCTTGGACAATTTCTTCTTATCCTAGTTCGTCTCAAAATATGAAAGTTCCATCCAATGTTTCAAAAAAAGGCATGAATCTCTTTTTTGATCCTAAGAGATTTAAAGAAAAAGGAGGATGGAATCTTATTTTGTTGGATGATTTTGCTAGAGTTGGCTTTGAATCTCTCATTTTCTTCTTTAGTGATCCCTTTTATTAGATGAAGTAGAGGAGGGCTTTGAAGTTAGGCAATTCTCTTTCTTTTTTCTACTATAGTAAGCTTTTTTAAGTGCCATAAGAGTAGTAGATGGGAGAATTTTGAAAGAGATTGAAAAGAGAGCTGAGAAGTGATGAAGAGGATGATAAAAGTGGAATAGAGAGGTGTGAATATGGCTTATATAGCTAGAGAAGTGAGTAAAAATGATAAGAAAATGGTAATAAATGCATAAAATGAGGATTATACACCATTTGATTATCAAATCAATCAATGCCCAATATTTATAGAAAATTGCAATTGCTACTTGCTTATCACGACTACTAATTACAAATTTTCTGAGTAACGGATAAGATTTTCTTGGAAATCAATATAGTCAACAATCAACAATTTTTGAAATTTGAAAAATTTTGTGGTGGCAATCTTATATTGCAACAACCAATTGATGGAAATGAAAATTTTTTAGGTGGACCTATAAATAGCGACCGGAAGGGATAATGTTGGTCGCAACTTCTAAGTCATTTTGAAAATCAATAAGAAAGAAGTATTGGCCTATATTAGATGTGATCAACATACTATTATGAGGATTAATTTAAGAAATTTGGTATTGAAAAACACAATTGCATAATGAATTAACACATCCTAAACATCAAACACACATCCTAAACATCCAACACACAAAGTTATCAAACAATTACCAAACATATCAACCAATGAATTAATATTGATTAAAAAAAAATGAAGTATATAAAGTGAGATCAATTTTCACCCTAAGGAACTTCCATTTAACATTCCTAGTTCCCTCTTGATGAAGTTCATCATTTCTTTATTAAAGGGTTTAGTGAAAATATCCACAAGTTGGTGATTGGTGTCAATAAATTCTAACACCACATTACCATTTTAGACATGATCTCTAAGAAAATGATGTCTAATATCAATATGCTTACTTCTTAAATGTTGGATGAGATTGTTAGAAATATTTATTGCACTTATGTTGTCACATTTAATGGGAATTTATTCAACATCTTTGTCATAATCCTTGAGTTATTGTTTCATCCAAAGAACTTGGGTGCAACAATAACCTGTTGCCATATACTTTATTTTAGTGGTAGATAAGGCAACTAAAACTTGTTTCTTGCTAAATCAAGAAACAAAACATTCACCTATAAATTGACAAGTTTCGAAAGTGCTCTTTTTATCTAACAAACTAGTGGCATAATCAACATTCGTATATCCAAGAAGACTAAAAGATGAATTCCTAGGATACTAAAGTCCTAAATGCAATTTGCCATGTACATATTTAAGAATTCTTTTAGCAATATTCAAATGAGATTCCTAATGGGTAAGATTGGAATCTAACATATAAGAAAATTAGAATCTAACATACAAGCAAACACTAAACATGATGTCGGGTCTAGATGCGATAAGATAGATGAGAGAGCCAATCATAACTCTATACTTCTTTTTCATCAATGGGCTTATCCTATTCATCCTTGTCTAGCTTGGTAGTTGCACTCATTAGGTTTTTGCTATTTTGCATCTATCCATGCCAAAACTTTTGAGTAGATCTTTTGTGTACTTGAATTGGTTAATGAAGATGTCCTTTTTAGTTTGATTGATTTTAAGACCAAGGAAGAACTTGAGCTCACCTATCATGCTCATCTCAATTCTCTAGTCGCACACTTAACAAATTCTTCATAAAGAGATTCATTAGTTGCACTAACTATAATATCATCAACATATATTTGCATAATGAATGTATCTTTGTTGTGTCTTTTCACAAACAAATTAGTATCAACCTTGCCTTTTTCCAAATCATTATGAAAAAGAAATAAACTAGGCCTTTTGTACCAAGCTATTAGATCTTGTTTTAAACCATATAAGGCTTTAGTTAATTTGAAAACATGATTTGCAAAAACATAAGACTCAAAACTTGAAGGTTGTTCAACATAAACTTTCTCCTCAACAAAACCATTAAAAAATGCGTTTTTCATATTCATTTTAAAAAACTTAAAATTCATGTGACATACAAATGCTAAAAGAATATTAATGGTCCCTAATCTAGCTATGGGGGCAAAGATTTCATCATAATCAATGTCTTTCTTTTGGTTTTAACCACTTATAACCAATCTAGCTTTGTTCTTTGCAATAAAACCTTACTCATCTAACTTATTCCTAAACATCCATTTCTATTCCATAATCAGGTGTTCCTTAAGCCTAGGAATAAGTTCCTAAACCTTATTTCTCTCAAATTGGTTTAGTTTCTCTTGCATAGCAATCACCTAACTCTCATTATCAATAGCCTGACCAAGAGATTTTGGCTCAATTTAAGAAACAAATTCAAGATTATTATCTAATGTATGTAATTGAGATATAGTACTTACTCCCTTAGATGTCTCACTAATGATAAGATCCTTTAGGTGATACTTGGAGAATCTCTAATCCTTGGGTAGTTCATGAGCTTAGTTTTCTTCTTATTGTGGTTGAGATTCCTCAACTTCTTATGATGGCTTATTATCTTCAAGATCAATCACAATTTCTTTTAGAGTTGAATCAAGCTTCAACTTCTCAATGTCACATATAAGATTGTCAATAAGAGAACCTTTTCCAATATCAAGTTTACTGGATTTATCAAATACAAGATTCATAGACTCTTTAACCATCATAGCACTTTTGTTAACTATAGGCTTTACTGGAGTAGCCAAGAAAGATGCCTTCATTAGTTTTTGAAGCAAAATTTCCAAGGTTGTCCTTGGTATTAAGTATGTAGCATTTACACCCAAAAACTCTAAGGTATGAAAGCTTAGGTTTTCTACCATTCCATAGCTTATAAGAAGTTTTGTTTAGAATGAGTCTTTTGAAAGCATGATTTGCAATATAACATGAAGTATTGATGACTTCAACCCAAAAGTAATTAGGCTTAGAATACTTATTGAGTATAGTTTTAGCCATCTCTCCCTATGTCCTATTTTTTCTTTCTATAACACCATTCTGTTGTGGTGTTTTAGGAGTAGAAAAGTTGTGAGAAATACCATTCTCTAAACAATAATTTTCAAAAGATTCATTTTAAAATTCCTTTCTATGGTCACTCCTAATATAAGAAATGAAGTAACCTTTTTCATTTTGAACTCTTTTAGCAAAACTTTTGAAAGTATCAAAAGTGTCATTCTTATGAGCAAGAAAGGATACCCAAGTGAACCTAAAGTAGTCATCAATAAGGACAAATGTGTAATACTTTCCACTAAGATTAGCATTCCTAACGGGTCCAATTAAGTCCATATGGATGAGTTGAAGAGGTCTAGAAGTACTTAAAATATTTTTTGCTTTGAAGGAAGTTTGGTGTTGCTTCCTTATTTAGCAAGGTGATCATGTCTTGTGCTTTGTGAACTTAAACTTGGAAAGTCCCTCTATTAGCTCTCCTTTTGATAAACTTTATAAAAGCTTTATGTTAGTATGACCAAGTCTTATATGCCAAAGCCAAGTTTCATTGCTAATAGAGACAAGACACTTAAAGGATTGGTTAGCCAAATTGTCTAATCAATTAAGTAGGTATTGCCTCTCATTTCACCCTTAAAGACTCCCTTCTTATCCACCAAGGTGGTATCCCGACATTCTTTAAGGTCAAAGATTTTATTACTTTTGTCACACAATTGACTTACACTCAATAAATTATATTACAATCCTTCAACTAAAAGAACATTATC
Organism: Omphalea diandra; assembly: GCA_949677035.1. NCBI lineage: Eukaryota > Viridiplantae > Streptophyta > Magnoliopsida > Malpighiales > Euphorbiaceae > Omphalea > Omphalea diandra. The sequence continues at coordinate 14,845 of CATIWR010095758.1, read as the reverse complement.
AATAAGGGATCAACCTTTCTTACCAACTATTCCAATGCCAATTACCTTACCCTTAACATTGTTACCAAATGTGACATTGTCACTATCCTTTTCTTTAATGATTATGAATAGCTTCTTATTTCCAATCATATGCTTTGAGTACCTACTATCCATATGCCAATCATTATCTTCATTGGTGGTTTCCAAACATCCCTACAAAATAAAAATAAATTACCTTTGTGTAAATACCTAAGCATACTTAGGTCCTCGAGTTTAGGCTTAGAAGGGTCTTCTAATTTAAGATGTGCTTTCCTAATATAACAAAATATATTTATGTAACCATACCTCATGCAATAATGACATTAGAGTTTATACTTATGAGTCTTTCTCCTATGCACAACTTTGGTATGAGTAGGAGACATTCTTATACTTTGATGGTAAGAGTGCATGCAAGTGCATGAGTGATGAGGAGTAGAAGAGAATTTTTGTGTGTGTGTGTGTGTTTAAGGATACTTCTTGTTATAGATGTATGCATAATTTACTCTTTGAGCCTTAGGGAGCCTTTCATTTGCCCTTAGGCATAGGTGGCTTAGTGCTAGAAGCACTTTTCTTCCCAATGACCTTCATACTTGAAGTTTGAGGTGTTGATGCCCTAATGAATGTAGTAAGAGAGGATACAAATGAAAAGGCTTTATTAAAGCCTAAACCATGTCTCACTAAGGTAGGTATTTAAGATACAGTAAGTGTATCCAAGACTTTTTTCCCTTTGTGAAATTTAGAGATGGAATTCTAAGTTTAATAACTTTACTCTTTAAAAAATCTTTTTCCTTTCTCAAACAACTAAGAGATGATAAAGACTTTGAAAGATTTTTTAAAGATTTTTTGAGTTCTTCATTAGTAGTCCTTAAATCACTTACAAGATCATTTAAGGATTTAAATTCATCTTCAAGTTTTGAACCTTTTTTCTAGTAAGTTTTCATTTGAGATTTATATTTATCATGTCTAAAGGTTAAAGCTTCAAGAAAGCTCATCATCTACATTATCAAGTGGATCATAATCATCAAAAGAGTATGAAGAAGTACTTACCTCATTGGAGGAGTCCTATTGAGCCATGAAGCATAGGTGCGCAGCTTCTTAATTTTTTTTTCTTCTTCACTTTAGCTATCATCTTAAGTAGCTTTGAAGCCCTTCTTCTTCTCATTGTCCTACTTTTTCTTCTTTTTGAGCTTAAGACAATCATATTTGATGTGACTTTGCTTTCCACATTCACAATAAGTCACTTCATTTTTCTTTTCTTTAAAGTTGGGAGATGCTCTTTTGACGTTCCTCCTATCTTTCATTCTCTTTATGAGCTCCTTGGTCCTCATTGAAAGCATGGCTAGCTCTTCTTCCTCATTCTCTCTCATCACTATCATTAGAGGCAACTTTTACCTCCTTATATTTATTTAAAGATTTGAAAGCAAGAGTCTTCTTTTTTGCCTTTTCATTTTTATCCCTTTGCCTTCTTATTTTCTTCATTTCCTTATCATTCTTCAAGGCCAACTCATGAGTAAGTAGCTTGCCAATGAGGACAACCATTTACACCTTTCCAATATCTAGATTGGATTCTTGAATGTTGCAAACTCCAGTACCAAATTTCTCATGAGGAAGAGTTGGGAATTTGAGTGTTTACTTTATGGTTGGTGAGAATTCTTCTAAATATGTTCATATTTGTGACAACAAAGAGGAGTTTATTTGTTATATCGATGATGCTTTCATTATCCTTCATTATGAAGAGCTCTCACTCTATCATACACATTTTCAACCTACTTGACTTCACAAATGTGGTGCCTTTATGGTTGTTTTCCACTACCTTCCATATCTTATGGGCATTTAGAAAATGTTGCACTATTCTAATCTCTTCTCTTAATTAAGACCTAGAAAGAATGACCATTGCCCTCTTGTTCTTCTTATTTGATTTTTTGTGTGCTTCCACATATTCTTCCCTTGGGATCAGTTTTTCACTACCATCAACCATTTTGGTTAGAGGCTTCCATTCTTTTGCTGATGTATCCCATAGATCCACCACATTACTATCTAAATAGATCCATATTCTATACTTCCAATGAGTATGGTCGGTTCCATCAATGTAGGGCTTGAGATGGGTATGGATTCCTTCTTGTGTCATGATCTTTTCTCACTCAATTAAGGCTTTATTTGAGACAAGACTCTGATACCACTTATTGGCCCTTAAACACCAAACAAGGGGGTTAAATTGGTACAAAATTTAAAATTTTTGAGGGAAAGGTTTGTTGAGAAGGAAATAGAAGAAATGGGAGAGATATAGAAGACACAAGATTTTTATAGTGGTTTGGGTATTAACTAACCCTACATTTACTCCTTAATTCTTCAAATTGGGTATTTCACTATCACTAAGTGGTGTTTCTCAAGCTCATACAAAACTTTTATACTTTGTGTTTCAAGGTTCACACACAACCTTGCAAGTATTTTTCCAAGTCTCACACTTAGCCTATATAAGTATTTTCCCAAGGCTCACACTTAACTTATATAAGTATTTTTCCAAGACTCACACTTGAACTATACAAGAGTTTTATTACAAAGGCTAACCCTCAAACCCAAACCCAATGGTGTTAAATGCTCACACCAAACAATATCAACTCACATATAAGAAATTGAATGATCAAAGCTTGAGACATAAATTTCCAAGAGTTTTGCCATAAATGAATGTTATTCTCTTGCATTCAAGTTCATTTGGTGGAGCATTTATAAGTGACAACCACCAAAGAGACGTTACCTACAAAAGTATGTCTAAATTTATAAGGTGTGCTAGGTAGATTTTGCATTAAATGCTTGTCAGATAGTGTTTGCGGTCGTGACTAAGTATTCGCGGTCGCAATTTTTCATATTGCACTAAATTTGTTTGATTCGTGGTAGAGAATCCTATTTTATCTAACAACTAGTCCATACAACACACAACCATTTATTCTTTAAGAAAAATAGTCGTTATGTCCCTCAAGGCAAAGTGAAATTCACAGTCGCGATTTACTTTCTTTGGACATGATGATCACCACAAACTCTTTTATTTGACATGAAGATGTTGCTTCACCAAATCACGATCTCGACCAACATTTTATCCTTGCGAATTTTGAACTTCCAATAGTTCTTTGAGACACTTGGCATAGTTTGGTTGAAGACTTGATTCATTCCAAGCAAAAAAAAAGTCGCAATTGTGATATTGAATGTGACATATGCCACTAGATCGTTTGTTTTAACTTGGTTAAGTTTTTTTGCAAGATAGTGATCGCGATATCTACAACGAATTAGGATGCCACTTATAATATTTGAGACTTAGACTTTCATTCAACTTCTAATGCAAACCTATCTTAAAATCTACAAAATCAATACTTGAGATTGATGTTAGAACATATAAATTTAACTTGTCAATATCAAAAGAGAGTTTTGACTTAAGTTTGACCAACTTAGTCCAACATAAATCAACAACCATTATATAAATAAAAGATCTGTAATTTGCTAAAAAATGGCAAATCCAAAGAATTAATTCAAAATTCTTAAAAATCTTAAAATTTTATATACTTCTATTCGATAAAAGACTCAAGACAAATTCTTAGAAATTGATGAGAAAATTCTGATAAAAGTGTAAAACTAATGATCATAGTGAAATGGACTATTGGAGAGAATTAATAATATCAAGATTTGATTTTCTTTTTCTCGTCTTTTGATATATTTTATGCATTAAAAAATAATGTTCCTTTCTAAAAATATAAAGTTATTTTCTATATTTTAAGTTATTTTTTATTGATCAATAACTTATTTTTTTAATGGCCCAAATATTTGAAATAATAAAAATACTTTCTAGAAATATATTTTCTACAAACAAATTGAGTCTTAGTTTTACATAAGTCACTACTTCGTCTATTTTCTTAGAAAAAAATTAAAATCCTAACATACTATTCTATTAAAAGGAATCATCCTTCCATTTTTTTATATTTGTTTAATTAGTCAACGAATAAAAGTAAAAAAAAATCTATAGAACTTTTTTATTTCTAAAATGCCCTTTTTTTATACGCTTCTTGCCATATTTCTTCCCCTTATACCTTATCCACCATTTCTTTACAGTAACCTTCCACCCTTTTTTCTCCTCCTCCTCCATATGTAGAAATAGAAAAAAAGATATTTATGAGCATCACTCCATTCTTTGCTTCACTGCTACTAAACAAATTTTCATTAATGAAAGAGAATCATAACCAACTAAAACTAAATAAGGTAAAATATGTTTATCCAAATTTTTTTTTGATATTCTATTAAATAGTTCTTCTATTTTATGATTGTATTAAATGTCCCTATTGTCTGATTTCATCAAACTAAAATATCTTTTTGTTAGAATTTTAATAAATTAATATGATAAATATATACTATCTTTAACTTTTATTTTATATCAACTTTTATTTTATTTTATCTATTCCACACCTTGCCACCAACACCATAGTCATCATACCCATCTCTTTAATCAAATAACAGTGAACATATGAAACTCACCAAACTATATTAGATTCGACAAACAAATTTGTTCTTTAGAAAACCATGAATAAAATCAAACACAACAAAAATGCACAAATCAAAATACTAACTAGGGTAGCAACAAAGCAAGAAAAAATAAAAAAGCAAGACTCAATCAGATTCTCCAATCAGGAGACAACGTTTGAATTTCTGTCATCATTCGTTGTTTAAAATATATTCTTTCTCATCCTATGGGCTCCGTCCTCTGATCAAAACACACTAGCACATCACCAAAAAGTAACATTCCTATTTATCCACCAAACTACCATTGCTACTGAAGTATAACTGTATAGCCAAGTAAAAATACAATAACAATCATTTAACCCTAACATCGTTTCAATTAAAATTAAAATTTGAAGAGAATAAAGGTTTATAAAACAGAAAAAGATCTAATCAATGAAAACAAGAAGGGTGAACACGAAGTTACTACTACTTCAACCAACATTGACCAAGATGAAACAAAAATAGATCTCGAGCCACCTTGCCTTCATTGTTTTAGACTAACTCATGAACTCGTAAAAGCTTCAATCAAAGCCTCCATTACTTTTCATGCCCACTGCAAAACATCACTTTTAGTTCCTCTATCGATGCTTAGTTTATCACTCTTATCCATAAATAATCTTCTTACTAATGAGCTCTATTTCAGAATTAGAACGAATAGAAATAAATTTAATCAAAGAAGATAAAGGACTAATAGGTAGATACGTAATCAAAGAAAATAACATCAAGAAAGGATTAATGGATAGATATGTAGTCAAAGGGTGATAAAAAAAAAAAAAAATCATAGAAACAAATCTAAAAAAGAGTTATCAAAATTGATTCCTTCATCTATGCCTTGTTGTCTTATATTAAATGGGCAGATGTGTTAAGAATTGGAAGGAGATATTGACGGTAAAATTTAGTTATTATTTATTTATTTATTTATTGATGATGATATGTTGTGGTTTACATATTGGGATTTTATTTTATTTTTGGATCCATTGGAATGGAACAAATTTTGATTCTTTTTTGGTGAGTTGATTCTTTTGCAATTAATAAATTATTTTGGTAGAGAATAAAGGTAAATAACAATGTGCAATTGTTGTTGGAAAAAGAATTATAAAAAGATGCTGATTCACACTAAAGGTATTAATGAAATTAATTGAAAATTTTAACTTTTTTATTTGACTAAATAGAAAATGCCATGGAAACAGACATAAGAACATTTTAATTTAACAAAATCAAATAATAAAGATATTTTAATATAACATATAAAATAAAAGTTCTATTTAATATAATTTTAGAAAATCCAGAAGACTAATCGTATTTAACCTAATTAAATAATCTGACGAATATCTCATAACCACACCAATTATAAGCAACTAAAAAAATATGCCCTATTCTTCTTTTGTTTTGTTCTCTCAACAAAAAGGATGAGCTTTCCTCTCTATCCTGGACTCTTTGCTCTCTCTTAGTATCACTTTCTATAATTAATACATATTATTAATTATATTCTCATACTTAACTTTAAACTGTTGAATACCATTTGTTAAATAATTATATAATATAATTATATGTCATTATTTTACATTTTATTGTAATGTATTAAAAAAATATTTTTAAATATAAAGTTAGAAAACTCAACCGTAGTAATAAAAGAACTTTTTAAATTTGAAACTAAACATGTAAAAGTAAAAATTTTAAATTAGTTATAAATAGAAAATTAGAAAAACCTAAAAAATAAAGATTTTAAACATGAAGTCAAGATATTTTGAATATAAAATTAGAAAATCCTAAAAAATTTAAAATTTAAACTACTTCTAAATAGAAATTGGACAACGTAAAAAAATAAACATTTTAAATAGGAAGTCAAATTTAAAGTAATTTTATTAATTATTTAAATTTTAAGTATATAAGAGTAAATGATAGTATAATAGATTGTTATAAATTATTTTATTTAAATTTAATAAATTTTCTCTTAAAATTATGTCGCAAAGTTAAAGGTATGAATTAGCAGATAAATTTTTATTACAATTACCCCTCTCTATGTGTGTGTGTGTATATATATACATATATTGCAATTTATCTTTTATTTTTATTTTTTGATTATGAAATACTAAATAATATTTATTTAATTGATTATCAAGAATTACTTCGTTCAAATTTAATTTTCTCTTGAAATTATATTATAAAAAATTGAAAGTACAAATCAATAAATAATTTTTATTATAATTAACTTCATATATAGTTATAAGTACGAAAATTTTATTTTATTATTTTATTCACTTGACAATAACTTTTATAATTAATAAATTAATTAATTATTTAATAAAATATAAAAATATCACATTTATTTAAAATTTATTATTATAATCATACTATGCAATGCATGAGTTCACTACTAGTTTTATTTGTTCTAGATTAACCATATAATTTTTCACCATAACCATATAGCCCAATTCCTGCAAGAACAAAGAAATTTTCAAGAATCTAACACATTTGGAAGAAAAACATGAAACCTGATTTCCAAGAGTCTCGATGTTGCTTTTCAAGATTAGAAATTTGTGAAATTTCTTTAGAATCTAATATGGTTATTTTAAATTTCTCAAGAATCTAATTACTTGACTTAAGAAGATTAAAGGCATCACTAAATGATCCATTGTTAATTAGTTCGCAAATTCCATTTTCACCAAAAACAACAAATTCATAATCTGAGATGTCGTTGTTATTGTCATTCAAGTAATTGCATCACATTTACCCTCAACCCTTCAACCTTACCATTTGCATAAAAAAGAGAATTCTAGTTGTAACATGTAATTGAGAAAGTAATTTCTTGTAAGCCTTTTTTAGCTTTGTATTCTTATCTTAATGTTTAAACGCATGTCAAATTTGGATGATCCACTTAATTGTGGAGATAGAGATGGCTTGAGTGAAATCTCATGTTACACTGTTAGAGGTTTGTACTGTTAATATTTGATAGTTGAAATTGAGTTACAGTATCGAGCATAAGTCGATGTTGGTGTAGCTGTCATTGGGGTGAGAAAAAAAAAAAAAAAAAAAGAAGATGAGGATGAATGTAATGTATGGTAATTTAAGGAATGTTAAGGGTATTATCTTCCCAATTATTTAACAATATATTTTTATCAAATTAGATGGAAGGAGTATTGTATTTAATAAAATTGTATATACAGAAGATTCATTAGTTATTATAGAACTGAGATATTATGGTGATTTTTCCTAAAAACAACTGCTCCACTGGCGGTGCATCAGCAAAGTTGTTGCGTCCAAGCATGCGGGTGGAAGTAAGTATCCTTCAAAATTAATAGAATGGTAAGCCATCCACCAATCCTCACTGCAGAGAATCCTTTATATCTCAACGACTGATTAATTGAATACGTACAAGTATTTATTTTCTAATTTCCTTTGTGAATAAATTCCACTTCACTCCCTCCTCTTCTCCACTCTGCAACTCACAGTTGCCGTTTCTTTGGAACGAATATAACCAATGGTTTTGGAATCCTTCATCGAAATCCATCGCAATTCTCACTTCCCTATCCAGAACCTTTCCTATGGATTTTTCAAGCGTCAACGAAGTTCGTCGCCTCGGCCGGCAACGGCGATAGGCGACTACGTTCGGGACCTCTCGGAGATTGCTCTATCTGGCCTTTTCGATGGCCTTATCCTCAAACACTCCGATTGTTTCCTGCAGGTTAATTTGATTATATAAAAAGATGACCAATTGGTTTTGTGCACAATTTTTCTTGAAAATTCATCATTTTGCTATTTTGTGATGCTTTCTTTAACAGCCTAACTTGAACAAATTTGTAGCCAAGGGACGGCCGGCTTGGAAGGAAGCTCGTGCTACACTTCAAAAGCTACTTTCATGTATGCTTATTATCGTGTGTGTGTGTGTGTGTGTGTATATATATATATAATTTACTAGCTGTTGTTGATTCTTTATTATTCTTGATCTGCTGATGCAGCTACTGAACCTGCATTACGTGATAATGCAAGCTTGAGACAGACATCACTTGTGTCAGTGGTAAGGCACATAATTTTGTACTATTATTATTTAGATTAGATGATTGCTTCTGTTATTAATAGTGAATTTGAACATGTGATTCTGTAGGGCCAAGTTGAAATGCTTGTGCCTGTTGCAATAGGCGACTACACAGACTTTTTTTCTTCCATGCATCATGCCAAGAATTGTGGGACCATATTTCGTGGACCCCAGAATCCTATTCCAGCAAATTGGTCTGTGTTAATTTTTGGAGTCTATTCGTCGTTTGATGAATGTCACTCTGCAAATTTTTATTTAAATACTCAAGTTCGGTAGAACCTGATTCAGTTCTCAGGTTCCATCTTCCGATTGCATATCATGGATGAGCTTCATCTATTGTTATCTCTGGAACAGAAATTGTTAGACCAAGGTTGCATACACTTAAAATTCGTTTAGTTTGTATTATTTTGTAACAGCTGAGACCTTATATCTGCCCACTATCTTGGGTGCTAGTACATATGTTCATATTGGAAAACTCTTAGCATATTACGCATTACCACTTAAATGGCCACATACATCACATCCTAGTAACTGCACCAATCTTTTGTGTGAACAATTATACATAGTTTATCTTCAGTAACTGAACCAAACTTTTATTAGTAATTATTCTGCATCTATATGCACATTGCCGTCATGCTTTATAAGGCAGATAACATGCATAAAACCATAACACATGCCCTCTTTGTTAAGTTTTATGCTATTTATCCTTCAACGAGTACATAATCAACTGATTGGTAAATGCTGAATAAGGCAATCATTCCTTATTGCAATTTCATATACTCAGAGTCAGAGCAAGGAGTTAGCTAATGGGCATACTTCACTATTTAATTCAGAAAATAATTTTACTCGCTATGCATGCTTTTATTTATTTATTTTTTTTGTCACGCTTTTATATTCTTGTGTCTTCTCAGGGGTCAAGGCCATCCAACTGGAAATTCTACACCTTATTTTGGACCTTCACTGAAGCTAGATTTTGAGCTAGAAATGGTAAATATCCAACCATTACTTGTCAGTATTTTTGGCGCCTTTGAATGCTTATGTTGATTTTCATGTACAATTCTAAGATGCATCATCCATCTTTCTCCTTGGTTGTGGAAATGCTACCTATCTCCTTCAATTATATGACAAAGCACTCTTATCTCTCTCCATATGGTTCAGAAGTATAACAGGGTATCTTTATTATTTTTTACACTGGCTCTCATATTGCTTTCAGGCTGCTGTAGTTGGTCCTGGAAATGAGCTTGGAAAACCTTTGGATGTCAATGAAGCTGGAGATCATATATTTGGACTTTTATTAAAGAATGATTGGAGCGGTACTGATTTCTATTCTCATATATGTTTCGTATCTGCATCTTTGTTTATTTTTGGTGCATTATTTTGTAAAGGAGTTGGTTTTATCAGTTAGAGATATTCAAGCATGGGAATATGTGCCTCTTGGGCCTTTTCTTGGCAAGAGTTTTGGTAAGTATAAAAACCTTAATTCTCCATCTTTTGAAGTACATTTGGTGTATTTGTAGTACAGCATTGAAACTTGCATTCCTTGCAATTTCCTCTGTTGTTTGCATGTCATTCTCTTTTGCTGTTATCTGGCCCTTGCTCTTTCCTTTCTAATGCATAGGTACTACAATTTCCCCATGGATTGTAACACTTGACGCTTTAGAGCCTTTTGTATGTGATGCCCCCAAACAGGTAACTAACTTAAATGGTTGCATAAACAACACCATTTGAATTGATTGGTTTCCTCTAAAATTCCCTGCACATTGAGCGTTCCTGATGTGTCCTGTAAATTGCAGGATCCCCATCCATTGTCTTATCTGGCTGAAAAAGAATCCAAAAACTATAACATTTCATTGGAGGTAGATATAGCTGCTATATAGTTACAATTAATTCTTTTTTTTTTTTGTTCAGAATTCAGATCTTATAAAACACCATGATGATTTTGCTCATAGTGCTAACAATCAGTGAATGCTTTTAATCTTCTATTCAGGGCTTATAATATTTTGTATTGCTAAAATTGTTGATTTCATAATATAAAAGATTACATGATTTGGATGACCGTACCATTCTGTTGTAAGGTTCAGATTAAACCAGCTGGACAAGAAGGTTCATATGTGGTCGCAAGAAGTAACTTCAAGCACTTGTAAGGACTCATTTTCTATTGCACTTATAAATATCTGTAATTTATTGCTCAAATGATATTTTCATCATTGAACTATGGGTGGCATGTTGTATGAGCCAAGAATATTATGTACCACACCCTTATTGTACATGGTACTATCTTCTTCTGGGACTGCTATTTGTTACTAGGCCCTTTATACTGATTGTTTGCTTCAAGAATGCCATCAAATTTCTTAGAATTTTCAATGTATTCTGTTTTATACTTCACCTTAAGTCTGGATTTGCTGCCCATGTAAATATGTAATGGAATCTTTAATTCATAACAGATATTGGACATTAACAAAGCAGCTTGCACATCATACGATTAATGGTTGCAACTTAAGGCCTGGCGATCTGCTTGGAACTGGGACAATCAGCGGGCCTGTATGTCTTTGTACCGCTGCTACTAAGATTTTTCATACATTATACCTTGTAGGTTGTACTTTAATTATAGAGAAAAATGTCCTGTATTAATCAAAAGCTGCCATATATATCTTCAAACAGGAGCTGGAATCTTTTGGATGCTTGTTAGAGCTAACGTGGAATGGACAAAAACCCTTATCATTAAATGGCAGACAACGAAAATTTCTAGAAGATGGGGATGAAGTTATTCTGAGTGGTTGTTCTAAGGTTCTTTATCCTTGCTCCTTGTCCTAGAGCATTCTGCAACCATTTGTTTATATCCATACTCAAGTGACTCATGCACCTTGGTTCCAAAAAAAAAAAAAAAGAAAAAGGACATGCGCTTGCTCTTTACGTACCATCATTTTTAACGATCATCATTAGTATTTGTCATAGAGAACTAGGACCTTTTTTGGGTTTAAATGTAATCTCTATGCTGAAGCATAGGATGGCTGCATTGTCTATGCTCTATTTGTTCTGTTTCCATTTCCTAGTTAGTTGAAAGGATATTACTGGCTTCTTTTCTGTTAAAATTTGATTCACATTGACTCTTGTATTGCAAAGTTTGGTTGTGTTTTTCATGAATGTATTGATTACCCATGATGTAGTGAAGACAAACTCTAAACACTAAATTGACAAAAGAATATTGAAAAGAGAGGACAAATAGATAAAAACTTAAACCAAAGGGTTGAATCTTCTGATGACACACTACTGGGAAAATGAAATACTAATAACTGGTTCTTTATTCATATTCAAATCTACCTTAAAACTGAAAGTTATATACCTATTTATAGCATTAATGCAAAACTAAGCATGAAATATGAATCCTACTAAAAACACTTGACTACCAAATTTCCTAATAAATGTATACTTCCTAATTAAATTCTTTCTGCATAGAAATTCTTAGACAAAAATTACATAAAAATTATGAACAGAGCATCTTTCTTAAGGACCAGGATTAAATCCATATGGGGAAATCACTGGATGAAAAAATTTCTAAAACCTATCTCCCAAGCTTCGAAAGCTCCTGCGCCAACCCAGCTAGATGATTTATATCTTATCATTGAGAATTTTATTAGTGCACTCCAAAATTATTTTAGTGTTCATGCTAAAGAGAGAGAAAAGAAGAAATAAACGGAGATAATGGAATATAAGTTTATGTTATAAAATATTTCACATTGCATTGATAAACATGCTTTTTTGGAAGAACTGGAAACCATGAAATCAGATAGAGTCATTTTTCTTAGCACTTACAGTTTCTTACAATGGAATTTGATATAAGTTGTCTTACTTCCTTTAATCACAGTTTTATTACTGTAGCTTCATATTTGTATGATTCAATCTTCTTTGATATTCATCATGTTTCATTTCATTCCTTTGTAGCATGTGAATTGTAAAAATAACTCAAAATTTAAATCCATTTCAGGGAGATGAATATAATGTTGGATTTGGAACATGTTCTGGAAAAATTCTTCCATTGCCTCCTTGTTGAAATGCTTCGGTGGTTGTGTAAATTCTTTGTTCTTTTTGTTTTGCACTGTCATATTACTAAATAGTTCCCTCAACAAAGTGTCAACTGTTGAATAAACACAAAATAAGATGGCCAGGTTGCAATTGCTAATTTCTGGTAGCTGTAAGCCAGTTTCTATGGCCATACAAGGATGGCAATTCTGGAAGAGCTATGTTAGCTGAAATAGAGGTGACAATTAAAGTTGTGCGCTATAACTTTTTAGTTCTGAGAAGTAAAAGAAACGCTATCATGTTGGCTCAGCATTGTGTCAACATAAGTGAAGATTCGTATTCTCTGCTTATCACTCTTATCGTTCAGTTTGAGCTAGACATAGTGATGGATCCCGTGATCGTCTATTGGATTCACGAAAACAGAATTTCAATTATAGCTCTTAGGTTAAATCTTCATTCATAGCTTTGATTTTGCGCTATAAGCAATTGCAGAATATCCAGAGCTACATGCTTTCTTGCTCTTGCTTTCTCTTATCTCAGATTATCCATTACTGTTGCATGCTGTGAGTAATAAAGGCTTCAAATAGTGTGGTCTTTGTTTTGTTTGTTTCACTTTCATGCCTAATACTAGCATGGGAGTAGGTTGGTGGAATTTAAATGTGGAATATAAATGAAGGCTAAGATTTGATAATTGAGATTGGAATAGAGGTTCATTTTTACGTTTAATAACCTCTAAGAGCTCTTTTTTTTTTTTTTTGTTTTAAATGCCTTAGCTAGATTTTGAAGACCACAATATTGGGCATTAAATATCTTTTTTTTATTAACTTCCAAATCTGAGTGATAAGAAACTAAGAGATTGTTTGATATTATAATTTAATATTTTAAATATCTATTTTTGTAAGCTTGTTTGATAATCTTTTTTATCCATTACTGAAAAAGTTTAGTTTAGTTAAAATTCTCTTAAAATAATAAGTCTAATTTTTTAACTTAAAATTATCATTTAACAAGTTTAGTTAACATATACTAAAATATTTTTATTAATATGGCCTATATACTATTGATAATTCAACAAACTCTCATTTAGGAATAAAATTCATTTAATATCTATTCAATAATTACAATTATCAAATAGATTAATTAGATTTAACTCTTAATTTCTAATTCATACCAAATAATTATATAATTAAAAACTTTTAGTATTTAAATCATTCGATACTTAAAATTTAACTTTTAAATTTTCAGTATTTAATTTATAATTTTATCAAACACCACTTAATATTAATGATTTTAAGTGGTCTTATATTTATTAACTTCCTAATTTTAAAAGGGATTAAATATTATGATCCCATGAACTATGAATTTTTAAATAGTCTCACTTTTATACGTTGTATTAAAACATCATTTAGTTTTTATGTTTTTAAACTATACAATCTTTTTGTTTGATTTTAACATAATATTTTGTTAGTCAAATATCAAATATTATTAAAAAAGGAAAATAAATTTTAAAATATTAAAATTATCCTTTTCTAATCCCAAAAAATTTGACTCGTGAGGTAACTCTCTCTTGGAACTAAAATTTGACCATTCTCTAAAAACTCTTTTTCATCTTTAGTAGCCAACACTTTTAATTAGGTTGAGTACAGTTTGGTCCGATAAATGTTTTATTGAAATGGTGAAGATCAAATTGAATCGAATAATAAAATAAAGTTTAATTTAAGTTAATTATTCGATTTTAATTAATATTGTTTGACTTAATTAAATTTGTATTTCAATTTCAAAAAAATTATATTCAAATAAATTAAAATTTATTTAAAAATTTAAAAATTATTAATTTTATCTTATTAGCATCAAATTGTTGTGTGTGCACACACACACACACATGCGTGTGTGCGAGTGCGCATGTGTGTGCATATGTGTGCGTGTGTATCTCTATGTCTGTGGGTGTGTGTGTGTGTGTGTGTGTAATTCAAGTAAAAACGAATTATCAGTCCAGTTATTAGTGAAAGAATAATCTTGCACTCATAATTTTTTTTTTGATTTTTAGTCTAGCCTTTGAAAATATTTCAATTATTTTCGATTCAATATCAATATTAGTACAGTTCTTTAGTTTGGTTTAGTTACTTCAATAATCATGTTCATCTCTATTTTAATTCCCTTACCCTTATTCTAATTCTAACCTTCACATCCATAGCCATTTCAAAATATAAAACTAAAAAAAATCCTAACCTT
>CATIWR010095746.1:0-13602 GCA_949677035.1 Omphalea diandra | reverse complement strand
TCATGTACATACATTTGATAGGAACTAGTTATGGTCACTGGTCCTGACATTAGTTAACACATGTGTACATTAAATACATATGGGATTATATATGTATGATGAATAAACCTTAATGTGTATGCATTTCTGAACGTGAAATGCAATGATTTGCAACTGAAAATGACAGTTACAGTTGGTGGTATCAGAGGATTCAAGCATACGCAGGGTAGACATGCAAATCCCGGTGTATATGACATCGCGGGGCCGACGGGCAAATCCCGAATGTTGAGTGCTCTGATAGGTACCAGCTGTAGCCACGTTGTGACGTTACAATTTGTGGTATCAAAGCTGAGTTACAAATGAGAATAATGGATGTCACAGTTATTGGTTTGATAAATGAATTTAGATGTTACAGTTTTGGTATCAGAGAGGGCTTAAGCATACGCGGGGCAGACGTACAAATCCCGGTGTGTATGACATCGCAGGGCCGATGGGCAAATCCCAGATGTTGAGTGCTCTGATAGGTACCGATTGTAGCATTATAGATTGTGGACATGAATAGTATAAGTTTTGTAAATGAACACGATTATTACAATTATTGGTATTAGAGCAAATATGAATACGGTCATTACAGTTAGTGGTATTAGAGCCATATGAGTTATGTCACATGAATACAGTTGTTATAGAAATAGCCTAGAATCACTCCTTTTAAGTTAATTGACTAGTAGAGATACCCACTTAACCTATTACTATCATTAAGATCTTAAGTTATTGCTTTCTAGATACAAATTGAATCATCATATTTCAATACTTATTGCCCTTGTCCGTAATCGTAATGTCATGATAGCATCTAAATTCACATATGTTATACACCCCTGATTAATTCAGGAGATGCCACATTTTATGGCCTTACCTATCTTAAGTAATAATACTATAAAAAGCAAAATAGGATACTTCATCCTTTGAAATTCATAAATGACTGGATTGGTGAACCTGATGGGTACTACATTAAAAAATGCAAGGGAAACATATCACATTTTCCAAATTCAAAAAAGATGGACAAAATCTAATCAACAGGGAGGCTCAAGGAAATCTAGCCTCAATCAACACTGTAAACCTTCATCCAATTTGAGTCGAAATCTTTTCTTTAAGTTAGTGAAAATGCCATTTGTCACCTAATCAACTAAACCATCACCTATAAGTCAAAATGGATCTCATGCTCCTTGATTCTTCTACTTTCTTCATCTCATCATTCCTTTTGTCCTTTTTCTCCTCCTTATGGTGACAAAGGCACAATCAAACAAGTCATATTAGCAGTACTATTTTCAACTCTAAATTATCTAATAAAACATTTTTCATGATCAAACGTATAAATTTTCTTTTGTTATTGATTGGTCCTTATAATTTTGTAAATATTGTCTTATCCTTAGCTTTTGCCTAGACAATTTACCTATCTAGCAAGACTTATTTCATTAATGTCCCTATATTTTGCCTAAACAATTCACCTATCTTGGGGGACTCGTTTATTTTTCTCAATTTCATAAGGCAAGATTATGTCTCAAGAAATGTCGTTGAATTTCAATAGGTAGTTCTCTTAAAATAAGTGCTCAAAAGGAATCATTTTTTAAATGTTTATAGTTAAGTGTTTTTGGTTCATAAGTTTTGCTAAGGATCCTTATGATTATCCCTAGAAAGATGATATTTAAATGTCCCTAGCCCAGTGGTATAATGCAAAAAGGTTCTCATAGTTACCCTAAAAAACTGAATGATCAGCTGAATGTTCTTAGAAGGTTCTCATAGTGTTTGTAATTGACTAATCAAACATAAAAGGTTCCCTTAAATACCCTTAGGAAATTGAATTTCTAAACATTTGGTATATAGGTATAAGGTTTTTCCAATTATTTATAATGAAAATGATTTATCCTAAATATCTCAATCTGAATATTCAAATTCATAAGATTCTTAAGGTTGTCTATAGAGAACATGTTTTTCTAATCATCTCATTCAGGTGTTTGGTTCATGAGATTTTGGATTCCTTAAAATTTTATTTAAGCCTTTTTCACTTCCGCCCTTTTGTTCACTCTAGCTCTTTTTTTTTTTTCCTTTCCTTACTCTTGAGATCCAACATTCAAAAGACTCACTATTTATGATTAGTTCATATTTTGTA
This sequence comes from Omphalea diandra, assembly GCA_949677035.1. NCBI lineage: Eukaryota > Viridiplantae > Streptophyta > Magnoliopsida > Malpighiales > Euphorbiaceae > Omphalea > Omphalea diandra. Next base: position 11,456 of record CATIWR010095746.1, on the reverse strand, counting down.
AGAATATTTGGACTACGGTAAGGCATTTATATTCAAAGGGGAGTTTAGCTCAAAGGTTTTCGATTCTTTTAATTCCTAATAGCTGACAAAAAATAAGGTGTTTTTTTTTTTTTTATCAATCTTGATTATGGCCCTAAGGAGTTTTAGGAAGGATGTTTAAGGATTAGTTGTCTTGAGATAGTATTCATTTCTTATGAACGTCTCTGCTTTTAGTTTTTTGTATTTAAGAGTTCTATCATACCTTTGATCAAGATCTTAAGCATACATAACCAAACATATTATACATGCAGAGATAATCTAAGACATGCTTATACTAAATAGAGTTAGGGACTCAATAATGAAATAAAGCATACTACAAATCATGTAAAGTATTTTGGTAAACATATCCATCCATGACCATTATCTTTATTTCATATTTCAAAACTTGATAAGTGAATTCAAAACTCCTTAATCTCTATTATACCCCTCAACGTCCCTTGTTGATCAGAAAGCCTTGTTTTAATAAAGTTTGGCAGACTACAATAGTATTTAGAAAATGTCTAGCAGGTGTTTGACATATCTAAGGTAGATATTGTATGAAGATTAATTTATTTATCAATGTTGGGTTTTGGAGATTGTTAATAATGTCATGACTAAGAGGAATGTTCTTTATGGAATTGTTATAAAAACATGTTCATGAAATGGTCAAGCATGATGTATGTTGTTGTCAAAGTAAATATCACACAAACAAGCAAAACAAAAATTATATTGAACATGGAAATAAGAATGTCATTACTTTTCTACTAGTTCAACACTATAATATTTTAAAACATTCCTAAAAAAAAGTAGGTCATCAAAAGTTTTCCATTATAGCTACAAAATTAGGAGTTCACTTTTTCTTTTACTTGCCTATGCAATCACACAAACATCACCCAAAATTATTAGAACTCCTTTATTTAGCTGAGGGCAAGTATAATCAAATCTTACTATCATGGAAGGATAACGAATAATTAGGGCAACCAGTTTTAGTGTATTTTTGGTTAATTAGCTTGAAGGTTAAGTATTTTTCTAGAGTTTATAAAGTTTTAGATCTCACATCAAAGATGATAATGGATGTAATGGGTAATTTTATTTTATTTTTTTTTTATGGAAATGGCAAGAAGCATCAAGTTTATATAGTATCGGGGTAATAGATTGGATGGAGGTGTAGGATCAAGAAGTTGTAACAATCATATTCTCTTGAGTTCTTCAAAGCTTTTGGACATAAGTACTTTTACGTTAGAGAATTCTCTTAGTTTTCTAACCATATTCATGTTTAGGGATTCCCCACTCCCAATAATGATCCACCTCGACAGAGAGAGGGATCCTCACTCTTTCTTCCCCATGAGGCAATGGTGGGGATTACAGCTCCCACCCCATAAGTCCCCACAGGGACCCCCAAAATGGATCCCCGCGGGACCCAAAAAATAAAATTTTAGATTTATTAAATGTATATTTTATATTAATTGTATGCATAAATAAATATTTTTAGTGTGTAACTATATAAATATATATTTATTAGTTTATAGCATAAATATTTTTATTTGATAATTTAATAAATTATATTTTTTTGTAAAAATAATTTGAAAATAATGGAAAAAATTTTTTTCCATAGGGAATCCCTACGAAGGTGGGGGATAGGGGGAATTCCCCTCATCATGAGAGTGGGGTGAGGGATGGGGGATACCCTCCGACCTATTCCCTACCCCGTTTCCATTCTTAGTGATAAATGGTATAGATCCTTTCACTACCATTAAAAGCTAATCCTTCTCTACGAGTCAATTTCTTAGTTGAGCTTTTATATTCGTCCACCTTCAAAGATAACCCGAGAAAGATTCCTTTGGCTTTTATCGATAGTCTCCAAATCTTTAAGAGGCACCTTTAATTAAGCTTTATAAAAGTATTAGGTTTGGAATGCTCAAATTAACTCTTACCAATCTTCTCTTACAACTTTAGACTAATCATAGTACCATCCTAAAGGTAGTCACAGAGAAAACAAACATTTGAAAAATAAGTGCAGGATTTTCACTAGGAACATTCCACACATTGTTTGAGATAGAGTTTGAGATCTTGACTGCATTGAATTTACTCATATCAGGCTTTTTGAATTTTAAAGGCAATAAACTATAATCTATCAAGGTAAGATTAGCATTATCATTAAGACCTTTTATAACCTTCAATTCAAGCAACTTCTAAATCTTATTTCTCCATTTTAGGTATTTTCTTTGATTCTCCTATTTGAATCTCAATTATCTTCTCAAGAGTCTTTTTAAGAGCTCTATCAAAAATCCTTTCCATAACCATCTATTATGAAACATAACCTTCCATTATAAAATGATCATTCATTAGGTGTGAAAATTGGATTGAAGGTATAAATGGTGTAGTTCATGTAGGGTGAAGTATTATTTGGGTAAGCTTAGGGTATGGAGGTAATGGTTGTGGTGTTTAGGTTAAATATAATAGTGTTTTTCCCTTTACACAACTTTCAAGAATGTTTGGTTTCTTACTGATCATATTTATTTATATGTCTTCAGCTAGTTGTTTTATAATGGCTTATATTTCGTAAGCTAGACATCCTAAATTGCATTTTTAATCTCTTCTCCAATCAAATCCCTTTATGCCTTATGTTCTTGTTGTATTAATTCCTTCAAATATAATGTCAAGTCATTTTGAATGAACCAACTTTTTTATTTTTTTTTACCCCAAGATGGTTTAAAAAAAAAGTTATAATGGTTGTCAAACAAAGGTTAGTCAACATGATGCGTGTATGCACAAATAAAATGCAAAATATATATAAAACTTCAAACACATTTCACACAAATTCAAATTAGCCTTCCAACTTGATATCATCAACAACAAGTTATAAAGGCTCTTCTTAGGATAATTAGTAATCCATCCATTAATAAGGGATGATCATCGATATGCCTTTTTTTTAATCAAATTCTATGATTTATAGAATAATAATCATGCCAAAAAGGACCCAGTAAAGATATAATTTGATTTTTTTTTTTAGTTTTCCTTTTGTCCTCTTGATTTTTAAATCTTTTCCTCTTATTTATTTTTCTTCATTCCATTCTTCACTTTTACAAGATACATTTAAGGTATGGTATTTTTCTATTAACCATAAAACTTAAATTACATGTAGAAAACAATAAATGTTCATGCATCCTATTTCAAGGAGCCAGGTTTCTACATAGGTATTAGCTAGATAATTAATGAAGATGGCGCTCATGAGCATAAGGTTGTGGCTTTCTTATTTAATATTCCTAAAGGTATAAGGCCCATAAGTTGTATAATCAATTATGTAATCTCAAGAATGAATAGAACTTGAGTGTCCTACATACAACCATATAGACTGATTAGGCATTTTATGCTCATGGGGAGTGTTGTAAATGCAGTTGTATAAAATTATCAATAAAAAACCATAAATAAAAGATTATGTAACATCAATGCCACTATTGATACATAATCATCACCATGCTCAATTTAGTGAAATGGCTCTTGCAACATTAATTATACTAATTTCTTAAGCATTAGGGGCCTAAGGGAAGAATAAGATTAACACAAAGGGAAATTAGTCCTTAAGAAGTCTAACAGAACTAGCTACCAAACTTTTATAAAAAAAAAATTAGAAAAAATCATTTTATCTTTTGATTATAAAAAAATTATTTCATCTTTTAAAAATAAAAAATGAACTGTGAATTCACCATCTTTATAGCACACAACCTCCAACATCCACATGTTTCCTTCAGAGTTGGGCTTGGAAGTTAGGTATGCCTTATAGTATATGTTAGGCACCTTAGAAAGCATGTACATTTGTCTAATCTTCATTTCATTGTCTTTTATTTATTTAGACTATTGTTGAGAATCATCTAGTTTTATTCTATTAACATTCACCATAAAATAGTAAAACATAATAATAAATATTCATAAGATGCATATAAATACAAAGTATAAATAGTTACTATTACAATTTAGGGGGAGTAGGAATTACAAAATATAAATCAATCAAAAAGGGGGAATCACAAAATCTAATGCAAAATATATATATATATATATATCCATAAATGGTATACATCCATAATAAACAATAGTATATCATAAACAATTCAAACAAAATATTCTTTAGATATTTCAAACAAAATAATCACAAAAGGGATTATAATATTAGACATCATCCATACTACTCTAAATTCATTAATTTTATAATTATATCCTTATTTTACAAATAAATATCATACGTAAATGTCATATGTCATTATTCTAAACATACTAATATCGTATAGTATTTGCAATATGTAATATTATTCAATTTAATTTATTTATAGTTTATTTTAGTGTCATTTCATCAAGATGTTGATTATGAACTAAATTGAACAATAAACATAACATAGATTTTTACATTTTTGATTGTCTAATCTATTTCACAATATTCATAATAATTTATGAGTAGAACAAAGATATATTCACGAATCCAAATAATACTCACAACTATAAATTTACATATATATATATATATATTAGGAAGTCAACATATTTGTTTAGACACTCATGTCATACTTGTGCAAGTTTTCTCAACCTTGAAGTGCCTACAATATGACTTGATCCTCTTAAATCTCCAAGAAACTATCTAGTTTGAACCTAAAGTTCAACTCCTTTAGTTTTCTCCCTTTTTTCGTTTCCACTTTTTCTTTCCTTCTTTCCTTTTCTTTCTTTTCCTTTCCTTTCCTTTTCTTTTCTTTCCTGTTTTTTCCTCTCTATTTTTCTTTGTTTAAAAATTTCTCTCTCCCTTTTCTTTTTCTTTTATTATATAAGGGCATAAGCTTGGTTCAGGTTTTCATAAGAACTTGGATCAAGTTCTTTAAATCCCATTCTAATTTCCATTAGGAACTTGATTGAAGTTCATAAGACCTGATCCAAGTTCCTTTTGGAACCTAATTCAAGTTCTTTTGGAACCCAAGCTATGGAACTCATACCTTTAAACTTTGAAATTTCATTATTATCCCTTTTTATCCTATTTTAGATAGCCCTTAATTTATTTTTCTTCTCTAATTAAGCATAAAATACCTAAAGTAAATCTATAAACACATGATTAAAAATAAAGAAACATTTTAGATTTCTAGAGAGATCAAACCTTGTTAAGAGAAGTTTGATTCTGAAGAAGACATAATCTGACCTTCATCATCAGGTCGTTATATCATAGGTTTAAAAATTCAATGCCTGTGTACAAATTCTAAAGTCTTTATCAATTAGTACTTTTAAAAAGTGAACACTAATAAATAAATAATGTCATTTATTATTTCATGAAAAGTGGAGTTATATCAACATGTTGGCTCCTAAATGCATTAAAACTTGTACATCAATACATTTGAGATAACACAAAAGGTATACAAGGTTTGTCATAAGTTGGATTTGCCACCCAACTTCTTTAATATGTATCTAGTGTTCCATATATTCGGTTAGGAAATACATGTATAGTTATTCATATGTAATAAAAGAACCAAAGGTTGAGATAGTCCCAAATTACTTATATGAGAAGTATACAATTATTGCCATGGACACATAGAACAAGAAGCTTTGTACTAAGGAGATCCTAATGGTCAAGGACTTTTTAGACTAATCATGACATATAAAAATGCAAATAAAAGGATTATGATATAATTTTATAGCAATACCTACCTCTTTTTATAATGTAATATGATTGTGTAAGTTTCTTTATTCAATGATGAATGTTCTCAAAAAGGGAAGCTTGTACCACCACAAGTATTATTTTATTATTTTTAGACAAAGTCCATATGTTATGATTCCTAAAAGAATTTATTTGATGCTTTTAGATGTTGTTTCCTTATATTCTTACATGTTTAACTATGTCTTAATGTGTTAAATATAGTATATTTATGTTAGAGTTATTTGCGAATCGGATTTATAGAACTTACATGAGTAAAACACTATTCATATAACCCATAGCATGTTGCAAGGAACTGCCACATCTTATGATGGAGCTCAAATTACCTTAATCTAGCCTAGCCATTTGCCATGCGTTGTGGCACATCACACAACCATATAACACTTTTTAAGCAGTTTTAACCAAGGCTTGTAGCAATTGTGATGCTTATAAATAAGTTATTTAGGATTTTAAAACACCTTCTTTCGCTTTCTTGAGCACTTTTATACTCCAAAGACTTGATTAAATACTATACTGACTCAAAATAACTGAAGTTTTACTTGATATCCTACTTTTTCTTCAAGATTTATGGATTTTTATTAAATATCCAAGTACTATTTTTCTCTCTTTTCAAGCTTTAAAAAGACTCAGCTTCCTTCCTTATCTTTAATTAAGTAAGTGATATTGTAATCTTATTTTCCTACCACGTTTAAGCTATATTCATGCTAGAAAACTTATATGTAACTTAGCTTTGAGTGAGTTAGTTAAAACTCATGAAGAGCTTATAAGGAATTTTAACTGAACCCATATGCAATTAATCTTATTTAGCTTCCTTGTAATAATCTAAAGCATTCAAAGTTATGAGCTTATCATGGGTATGTTTACAAATTTAAGATAACCAAGAGAAACCTAGTGTTTTGTTAGGTACCAATGGTTTTCTTCCTTGTTTGATTTTAGATAATGATAATTTCTAAACCATTAAAAGCAAGAAAAAGACTAAGAGCACTATAACTTAGGTATGAAAATTCTTTATTTTTATTTATATAGAAAATTACAAATAGATATTACTTTTTAGGTATTCTACTAATATTTACCCACTTTACTTTACATTCATGCATCATATAAATGTATAAATGTATGTATAATACATGATGATTATGTGAAATAAAAAACCATTTTCATATATGATGCATTAGATTGCCTAAATATGAATAATTAGCTTTATTATGTTAATAGCCCTTAAACATGACTTTGTTTTGCTACTTAAATCATGATCAATCATGATTAAAAAAAAAAAAGAAAAGTGGATAGTTATTTAAGGGTGTCATGCATGCAATTGCTAAGGTTAGAGTTAATATACCTCAGCTTTAGAAAATAAAGATAAATATGTTTGGCTAGGGAAAGGTTAGAGTTAATATACCTCAGCTTTAGAAAATAAAGATAAATATGTTTAGCTAGGGTTAGAATTGACCTCCCCTAGCCCATATAGGGATAAACCACAAGGAAACAATGAAGTTCTTTACACCCTAAAAGGCAAACTAATTACTATAACTATCTTTCTTTGAATCTGCAAAATATTAAAGTGTTGTCCATATGTATATTGTATGAGCATAGGATAAAAAAGAGTAGGATTATTTGTTATATGTTTGATAGTGATATGTCAAGCTAACTACTATCTACTTACTGCATTGAGGGACTCATTCCCTTCTTACTAGCGTTTAAGGGTTAAAAGAATAAGAGAAATCATCAAGAGGAGTCTAGTTTATTTTTTAAATTTTTACTCTTAATATATTTAAGATAGTTGTATATTATGTATAATAGTTATGTTAGAACTCTAGTTTATTTCAAAATTCTTGATAGCATTTCATTAATCCCGAAGTTAATAAGCAATATTTTAATCCATATTTTAAGTAGTTTTTAAGAAATTTTAATAACTACCTAAGTGTTTTTATGAAGATTTAAAGTTTTTATAGAGTCCAAGAAAGAAAAACTAAGAATCTTGAAAGGTAAAGAAAAGATGTCTAAATGTTAAAGAATAAAAAAGGCAAGTAAACCATACTTATACAAGGCTACATTTTCAATTAATGTGTAAAATAGTGCTAAAAGAGTTAGAAGACCTATTATATGCAGTCATAAATATATAAAATTTTAATTTTGAGATAATCAAGTGGTACATAAATTTAAGATGTATAGAGAAAGTTATAGGCATTATAGTAAAAGGTATTCATATTAAAATTAAAGCTATCATACAATCGGTCAATTTTGAAATACTTTTTAGAATGATTCATAAAGAATCTAATGGTGTGCCATAAATGGAAAGAAATCTTATTGAGTTTAATTTCTAGAAAAATAAATATATTATAATTTGGAGTTTTCTAGGAGTTATGATTGTTTGAATGAAAGACACTTATGCAGAGTTAGTGACCACGACCTTAAAGCATGTCACACTCATGGAATATTTAAAAACCATGACTATGGGAATGAAACCACAATAATCGCTAAATTTTTGGAAATAAATATATAAGTTCTATGCATTTTTTTTTTTTACCTAAATCACCCTTTTGTGCAATTACTATGACCAAAGGTATAATGGATAGCTTTGTGGTTTGTTTAAAAAGTAAGATATAAGTCTTTGGTTAGATTTTGGTACTTATCCCATATAAGGAGTCATAGTAGAACCTTTAAAAAGTTAGCAAATTTGTGAGAACCATCATAATCAATAGTAAAGAGATTTCATGAGTAACCTTTATATTTGGAACGTGTTAAGCTAACTGGGTAGTTTATGCATTAAACGAGTGTTAGGTTTTATTTTGCAAAATCCCATAAGTATATGGATCATAATAAGTAATAAAGTAGTGAATAACTATCATTCTAAAGAGGATTGGAATCAAGTACCAAAATTATTAAATCTTATCATTATCTAGAAAGCCAAAACTAAAATTTTCAAATTAATTATTAAAACTAATTTAAACAAATTAAATTATCTAATTAATTCTTAAATTAAATAAAAACAATCAATAAAAATAAACTTTTAGAAATTAGGACTCATAATATTAACATTCTATAGTTATGACTTAATTTTGATTATGAATGAAATAACTCTTGAAGATTATTCCTAATGTATTTAATATGCTTTTTCAATTATGCTAGGTTTATTTCTACTCAATTTAGACATACTCATAGTCACAGAAAGTTTGATGGAAATTTTTACGTTCTTTTGCTAATCTTTCTATGATCTCTAAGGACTATGCTTATCTTTTTATATGATCTCTAAGGACTGTGCTTCTCACTAAGTCACAACAATCTATGTTTAATAATTAATTGAACTAAAATCATTCTTCCATTCGTGTTACTTTATATAACACCATAAACATACATATATTTGGCCATAATACATGTATGGAATTATAAGCACATAATTATTAAATCAAAATAATTCAATTTCAATCAAAATAAAAAATCAATTAATAACTATGGTGAATTGAATGGGTTACATCCCTATTCCTAGAATACAAATTTAACTACTCATATTTTGATCAAATCACAAATAAGAAATAATTGCTTAGTCATAATAATCTTAAAGAAGAAACGACTTTAATAGAAAAGAGTTTATGAAAATCTTCTCTGAAAATTCCTCTTAACAAAATACCAGGATTTCTTCATAAAAGCTCTTAATTTGGTCTTCAATCTTTAAAATTTTGTTTCCTTTATTGGATATGTTTCTAATTGTATGGTCCCAAACTTAGTTCTTAGGAGTTACTTATAAATTAGGACTCATTTCCTTAACTAATAAGCATGAAGAGGCAAAATTTGATGAAATGGTGATCATTTTAATGATATAATGATGATTAATTAAGATATGATGTGAGTTAGAAAGGATGACTAAGAGATATGAAGGTGAAAGATGTTATCATAAAGAGAGTACGTACAAGTTATGATACATAAGTATGTATATATAAGGAATAATGATTAATGAACATGAATAAATGATGTTATTAAAGGTGTAATAATGAAGAATATGCTGATATTATGTGTTGGAGGAAAACAATGTTAAAAATATGTTAAAATAAATGAGAAAGGATGATGGAAGCTAAGATATAACCTAACTTTAATGCATGATCTTTTAATGGTTAATAAGGTATGTATATGTGCTTAATGTGTGATTAAGTGACATGTTAATGAAGTATTCTAGATGTATTTTATTTGTCTAAAGTTGGTATTTCAAGTGTATTGAAAGAAGGAACAAAAAATTGGAAGCAAAGCTTTCATAACTATTATGGTTTGAAAGATGCATTTTGGTGCACTTTAGGAAGCATTTTTGGTAGCTTATCTTTGTAGGCAAGTGACTTTCAACCATTAAGGTAGAATGTGAAGATGAATAGTGCTTCAAGAAATGAAACTTTTGACAGCTGAACCCTAGGACAGGTAACCGAAAGTCCCTTCCAGTAAACACATCCTAGAAAGCTTTATTCAAGTAGTTTGGTCATTTCACATCTTTTTCACCTTATTTTCTACTCATATATGAAGAAATCATCATTTTTCCTCAATTTTTCAATACCCTAAAAGCAAAGAGACGAAAACTCTCTTTTCATCTATGACCACTAGATCAAAATTAGAGAATTTAAGTTTATTAAATCTCTAACATCTTTCAAGCTTGTTTGATGAATTCCTACTCCTTTCAAGTAAGTTTACATCTTCCATCAAGTATATATATTTGTTTTATGGTTAAATAGATGTGTTTATGATATAATAAAACTATGTTAAGTTGGGAAAGATAAAGATATATACTTGTATGTCTTGATTGATGATATAGTCTTCAATTGAAGCTTTGAAAGGAGTTAAACTACTTAAATTGATTACTTATTATTTCGATGATTATTAAGTTTACAAATTTTGTTTAGCGTCTTAAACTTCATATTTGAGAAAAGAATTGAAGCTTGAATAGTGTTTTACATCTTGGTTGAGATGGACGAAACATTAATGTCATAAAAAGCTTAATGGATGTTCCTTATGCAAATGAGTTTTTTTTTTTGTAAGACAATTCATGTCATTTGAGTTCCCTAATGATGTTTGACGCTCTAGATCCTATGGTTAGAGTCATATGTGAATGAAGGATAAGTTTTTCATTTAGTTAGGGTAGGACTATACATGAATGTCTTAATTGAGTATATAGATGGTTTATGATGAGACATGTGTATATTGATGAATTTAAAAATATAAACTAATGATCAATAAATGAGTTAAGGATTATGTTAATGCATTACTATATAATTAAATGGTGATGTTAATGTTATGTTAACCTTAGTGCACCAAGAAAGGGGGTTGAATTGGTGGCAAATTTGAACTTTTAATTTTGGAAAAAGCTCATAAAAATGAAAAATTAGAGAAAGAGAAGGTGAAGAATGAACACAAGAGTTTTATAGTGGTTCAGGTATTAACCAACCCTACATCCACTCCCCAATTCACCAATTAGGTGTTTCACTCAATCACTAGTGTTTTATAAGCTCACACTTAACTTAGTGTTTAGGCTCACACCAAACCTTATAAGTGTTTTCCCAAGGCTCATACTCAACCTAGAGTTTTAGGCTCACACCAAACCTTACAAGTATTTTTCTAAGGTTCACACGCAACCTATACAAGAGCTTTACAACTAGGCTAACTCTCAAACCTAAACAAGAGTTTTCTAAATAAGGACTCACTCTCAAACACAACCCAAGGTGTTTAAAGCTCACACCAAATTATGTACAAAGAAATAATGAGTTAAAATTGAGAA
>CATIWR010095734.1:0-15266 GCA_949677035.1 Omphalea diandra | reverse complement strand
GGAAAAGTTTGCAGAGACATAGCTCGATAGATGTATGATGCGACTATTCCCTTTAATGTTGTTAACAATCCTAGTTTTCAAGTAATGGTGGAGTCTATAAGCCAATATGGTGTAGGTTTGAAACCATCTAGCTATCATGAGATGCGAGTTCCTTTCTTGAGAAAAGAAATTGATAGCATGAGAACTATAATAAAGTCTTATGAAGAAGAATGGGCTAAATATGGTTGTTCTATCATGGCAGACGGTTGGACAGACAAAAAGTAGAAGACACTCATTAATTTTTTAGTGAATCCCCTAAAGGTTCAGTTTTTATTGAGTCTATTGATGCTTTTGAATATTCAAAAATTGGAGAGAATATTTGAATTGCTCAATAGATTTATGGAGCGTGTGGGGGAGGCAAATGTTATGTAGGTTGTTACTGATAATGCAACTTCCAATGTGCTTGTTGATAATAAATTATCTTTCTTCTCCTCAATCACATTTTTCTTAGAAAATGAAGTTATTTCATGCATGTTAACTTCACTAATTCTTTAATTTCTTTTGTAGAAAAATTATTGGAAACCAAAAGACCACATTTATATTGGACACCTTTTACTGCACATTGCCTACATTTGATTTTAGAAGACATGAAATTTGTCTACTTTTAAAGTAACATTGAAGCGGACAATGAGCTTGAATGACTATATTTATGTTCATCTAGGTGTGGTCAATTTATTGAGGCATTTCATAGGATAAAGAGACCTTGTTCGGGCTGGTGTTACAAGATTTGCTATTGTTTTTCTCACTCTTCAAATGATACACAAGAAGAAGCACAATCTAAGAAAAATGGTCACTTCATACAATTGGACAAATAGCAAATAAGCAAAAGAAGCTGCTAGAAATAAGGCAACTAAAATTATCTTGATGCCTAAATTTTGGACCAATGTTGTGTATATCTTGAAGATATTTGGTCTTTTAGTCCGTGTTCTTATATTAGTTGATGGTAAACAAAAACTTGCAATGGGTTATATTTATGAGGCTATGGATAGGGCTAAAGAATCTATTATGAAGTTTTTTAATAACAAAGAAGAAAAATACAAGAAAGTGTTCAAAATCATTGACAATAGATAGGAATGTCAATTTCACCATCTTTTGCATGCAACAAGAGATTATGTTAATCTAGAGTTCTTTTATTCAAATCCCAATATATCTGAAGATCAAGTGATGATAGGTTTTTATAAAACTTTGGAGAGATTGATTCCAAGCCATGATGAGCAGGGCAAAATTACTGATTAGCTCACATTATATCAAAATGTCGAGGGGATATTTGGGATGGAGTTGGCCATTAGACATAGAAAAGTAAAATGTCTAGCTGAATGGTGGAAATCCTATAAATCATCAACTTTAAATTTGTAAAAATTTGTCAAAGTGTTTAGCTTCACTTGTAGTGCTTTTAGTTGTGAGTGCAATTGGAACGTGTTTGAGCATGTAAGTAATTATATTTAATGTTTACTATGTTAGTATTTTCCTTTTAGAAGTAAGGTGTTCAATTTGTTATTATATATTTTATTTATCAAGTTACTGTGAATTTGTGATAAGTTGCAGATTCATAGCAAAAAAAGAAATAGACTAGCTCAACAACGCATAAATGATTTGGTATTTGTGACATACAATCAAATGTTAAAGCGTTGATATGATGCACGAGACCAAATTGACCCCATTTTTTGAGTGATATTGATGATAGTAATGAATGGTTAATGGGTAGAATGGATGAAGAATCTGATGATGAAGATGGATTGGTATTTGATGGTGAAGATTTAACTTAGGGGTGCAGTTGCTAGATCTAGTAGAGTTGAGGAGACAACATATCCTACTAGAGGCAAAAACACCACACTCGCTTCCACTTCAAGTGCTAGGCCTAAACAAATAGAAAAAGAAAAGGAAAAATTATCTTCTCATATGAGAGCCAACACTCCTTTAGTACTTAGAGATGAGGAAAAAGATGATGTTGAAGAAGATGAAGAATATGAAGAAGAAGAGGAGATTGGAGATGATCAATTTGATGATGAAGATGAAGACAATACTGAGCTTGATGATGATTAAATAATTGTGTTTTACTTTGATAATTCATAATTGATAAGTGTTAGAATTTGTTATTTAGTATTATAAGTAAGCTTATGATTTTTGTATGTTTAGGATTTCAAGTCTTTAGTAAACTTAGGAGTCTTATATGTTTAGAATTTGAAACCTTTATTCAGTTTTCTTTTTCTTTGTGTGTGTTTTCTGTTATTATTACTTAATGTGTATTGAATATTAATAGTTATAATATTATATCACCTTACTAGTAGTCTAATGATAAAATTTATAATTTTTTTAATTTTTTATTTTTGCGCCTTATGTCTCTCAGGCGCGCCTGCACCTTGCGCCTTGCGACTAGATACCAAGACCCCTTATTAGCGCCTTATGCCTTTAATAACTATGCAATGAAGTTATTTTGCTAAAACTTATAGTACCAAGCTTAGCAAACATATCAATCACTTAAACCAGCCAAACTAATTAACTCTTAAGAATACAAGAGAAGCAATCTACGCAGACTCTCATTAATACATCCTTTCACACACAAACTTACAAGAATCATTTCTTCATCTTCATCTCCACTTTCCTCCATAGAAATTGTAGCAGTGGATGTCGATGCAGTCTTAGTTAATCTTTCATCTTCGTCAGCTGCAACAGATGCTGCTAACCTACATTAACTCACTGAAACAGTCAGTGGCCCATTCAACCAGCTAAAAGTACAATAGCAACTACAACCGCAATAACAACTTACATTTCATCTAGCTTTTCTTATCATTTCTCATGAGATTAACCCCTTCCATATCTGTTAGATGATCTAACAAAACCTCCTTAAACTTTGCATTACTCTTGAGATTCTCACTCTGGTTTCCAGTAGAATTTGCCTGTAAAAAAAAGAAATTAAATGATTAGAATTAGTTCCTAACATGCGTTGAAGAAAGAAACAAACAATCAGTTAAATCTACAGTGAGAGTTCAGCCTTCGACCAGATAGGTTTATGTTTATTTGAAATTACAATTAGTAACGTTATTTGTCTCATCTTGACAGCATAAACACTTTCCATAACATAATGAGGTATCTTGTACTGTTATAATCAAAATTTAGGACAAGAAATAGGATAGGCAGGGTCGAGAAATGAACCCATTACCATACAGCAAATAATGTCTAAAAAATGTAGTAAATAAACTCCAAACCATACAACATTGAAGGACAAACTTCTATGTGTCAGGTCAAACCTGATTTTTAAGGTGAAAATATCAATGAGGAATCAAATAGAAATATAAAAAATATTTAAATTTATGCACTTTAGAGTATAGCCTACATCCATGGTCAAAGGAAAAAAGTCCACTAAAAATCAATGGGAATACAAGCTAAAAAGAATATCTCTAGGAACCCCTAAATGCAGTACATTTAACCTCAAAAATCACTCAAAAAGAATTATACAATGAAAACCTTGTGAAAAAATAAGCCGAAGCTCAAATTAGGTCCTAGCCTGCGAGGCCATAGCTAGCCTAATAAAAGAAGTTCTACAGGTCTTGGTCTAACAATTCAAGTCATACAATGAAACGAAAAGGAATGCCACATACTTACTGTATCAAATCAAAGTAAATTGAGAATGCTATTCATGTAAATCACAGTGATGGAGCTCAAGCAATCAACAACTTATAGTTACACAGTTTGTCATTATATATCATACTAAGATCAACTGTAACCATATATATTTAAAAACCAACCACCTTGACTTCTTTATTTTTTCTGTTTCCCGCCATCAAACTCTCTCTCATCTACAATATTCCACCAGAAAAAAAATTAAAGTGAAAAGAAAGAAAGTTGCTGGAGGCAAAACAGCCAAGACAGCTGGATCTAAATTCCCATCCATTGCTGGCTGGAAATAAAAAAACACAATAATTATAAGATAATTGCACATATTGAAAGAAAACACAATATAAGGCCAAAAATTCTGCAACCCTAGAAACATTGTGTTTGCTGCTCAAAGTATAGTATTACATCATGGTAATGTTCAGATCAAGATCATCTATATTATGACATATTTCCAACAGTTCCACGGGCAAAAAAAGAGCCAATAAGTTAAGCGTCCAAATTATCCATCATTTTTCAAACACTTGCACCTTTTTGACACAGTCAGCCAACAAATTTGGCTTAATTATATAACGTTACTTAAACTTCCCAAAATTAAAAAGTCCCAAGGAATTGTAAAATTGTACCCGTAGAAGCAAAACATGTGATATGTGTTAAGAGTGCATTAAGAGAGGGGCAAGAAAAAAGGAGGAAGCCTTTTTAAGTCCAAAACATAAACACTACAATTTACCAGTATAATCTCTTCATTTTCACCACTATTACAATCCCCAGTAGGAACTGCAGCGGCAAATGTAGACGCATTGTTGTTTAAATGCCCATCTTCCTCAGCCGCAATTGAAGCTGCCAACCTAAATCAACTTATTAAAACAATCAATAACTTACTGAAACCAAAGTTAAAATCTTGCTCACAGTAAAAACCATTTAAAATCTAACATTTCATCCAGCTTCCCCTGATCATAACCCCCCTTATCAATATTCTCTGCAGTGCTCTCCTCCACATGATTTTCACTAGAAATAACCTTCTTACCCTTACCATCACTCTTTTCCTTTTTCCTCTGGTTTTCAACATCCTTAGCTAGCTTTTTTAGCCCCATTATCTTGAGCTGTTAGCTAAAATGAAAACAGAAATGAAATAAAACAAACTATTAATCCACCTAATTCTAAGCTGAGATATTTATCATGAAATTATTATAAAAATAAAAAGTTGATTAGTAGATATGCAACAGACTCACGTGGTTGAGAAGCAATTTCTTGACGGTTTTGCGGATTTTAGCCTGGGCATTCTCGCGCTGTCTGCGGCGAGCAATGATGGTGCGGTGGTTGAGAGCAGGGGTGCCGCCGTCGAAGACGAAAACAGGCTTAGTCCTCAAATACAAGAGCTCGCAGATTCGACGAAAGAACCCTAGCAAATGGGCGTTCCGTACCATCTATCCCTTCTCGTCCCTCGTCACCTTCATGAATTGGATCATCCATATACTAGCGTTGTAAGACAGTAAAATGTTTAAGTGAGCCTTGTAATTTGATTAGTTAGATTTTGATAACAGGGGCGTATGAATTGTTAGCCTTTTCCCGGAGAGGGTTTCAACAGACACGCGACGGTCGACGAGAGCGAGTAGGTCCCAGAGACCGTGGACTTCCATGTCTGCTCAGTTTTCGCTTCTCTAGTGGAGTGGTGAGAATCAGACCATGACCGGGGGCTGGCGGTTCAGTTTCAGTTTTGACGAATTAATTGATGATTGCCGCCAAAGACGAGACGATCCTTGGAAGGAAATCTACCCAAACGATGTCGTAGCTTCTGCCAGAATGGAAGTCACCAGGTCAAACCAAGAGTTTTTACTTTTTACTTTTTTACTGTTTTACCTTTTGTGTTTCATACTATGACTGATTAAGGGATAGAATAAACTAGCCCCTCAACTTTTGAAAAAGGATCATTAATCTAAATTAAATGTTTGGACTAATTTAATCCATTTATTAAGCATTTGGTCTGATCAAGTCTGAAATTACCCTTTACTTTCAGGGTGAAAAGCACACAATCATTTTTAAAAAAATCAAAATCAATATTTTTCTGCCTTAATCCTATGTTTGGTGCACTAATTATGGAGGAAAAATATAGAAAAATTAAATAAAGTAAATAAAGAGAAAAGAAAAAGAACAAAATTTTAAATTATTTTCTCTTGTTTAGATATCCTATTTACATAAGTAAGGAAATCCAAATTCATTAGCAAAATATAAAAGATTATAAAGTATAAACTTACCTTTTGAATCCCATTGTAAATAAACTTCATTTTTTAAATTAAATCTTAAGATTGACATTTGGCAATTCAGTTTGAAGAATAATAGACATACCTACATTGGAGCTTCAATTGCAGATATGGAAAGATAGAGAACAGTAGGTGAAAAAGTGAAAATATAAAAGATAATATGTGAAGACAAACTAAGGATATTTTAGTAATTTAATATATCTCACACTTATCAATTTAATACCTTATTCTCTTATTATTATTATTATTATATTTTTTTTTTTTTTTTGGTCGAGAGGAGGGTAGCATACCCAGATTGCTCCACAATAGATCTAGGCCAAAGACTCCTAGCCTATCATCCACCAATAAACCTTGAATCTCATTTGGCAGATCATCCCAATGTTGCAGCCCTTATTGAAGTCCAAAACCCAAGTTGGCTAACGAATTCGCCACCTTATTGCCTTCTCAATACACATGCGATACCTGAAGCTCCCAGTCCTAAGATAACATCATCAAATTCGTCCTTTTTTCTCTAAAATAGAGAGAAATATTTATTAGTGTAATTTATTTCTAAAAGCCTACTAGAAAATGTGATGTCTCTCTATTTCTTTTCTTTTCTTTCTTTTATTTGCAAATCAAATAATAAAAATAATTTTAATCTTTTTTCTTTTTTTGTTCACTTTCTCCAACCAAAACAAAGGGTAAATCATCAAGAACATTCTCAATATTATAAATCAAAACCTTAAGATTACGCACCCATATAGTCAAGAACGTCCTTCACATCGATAGATTCTTCTACTGCTTTTCCTCTACATTATCAAGAATTGTATCTAGTTTCTTTAACATTTTCTTTATTTTTTGATTTCAAATAATAAGTACAAACTAATGGAAGTTGACCTATCAAGCAAGCCTCAAAATGCAAAAAGAGAAAAGAACAACTCTAGTACTCAGTATTTCCATCACAAAGATCCAATTTTAAGTAGAAAATAATGAGTTAATGAAGTCTAAGAAGAACCCTATCAACACCTATGATCATAAGCATTTTGAATTTCATAATCACTTGATCATCCAATAATAGTTCAATTACCAAAAATTGATCATACATAAATCGAATTTCATTATTTGAAATATGTACACACTATATAAAGAAAAAAATAGTAGCAGATTTCGCATTTTCATCATTTTTAAAGAATTAAAAGTCGATTAATTTGGATTTGTCGTCGCCATCATCAACTTCCCATATGGCAACCATTTAATCCTTATTCTCTATTGCTAAAACCCTAGGATTCATGCACTGATTCTTCCTTAATGATAATCTGATGGCTAGAGTCCTCACAGCTGTTCCTAAATGTTTGACTTGGCAGTTGTGCAGTAGTTGGAGCTTGACCAAACATTTTCTTCATCTCATGGACGACGCACATACAACCCATAATATTTGTAAAAAAGGGGAAAAGATTAAGACATAAAAGGGAGGAAAGAAGATGTGACATTTTGATGGAAAGATAGATAGAAATTAAGATTTTTTTTTTAATTTGAAAAGAATTAACTCTCCCCCATGGTACACATGTTTTAGAGATCAAAATAGGATTCACTAGCCCTAAATATATAATATATAAATTAATTGAGCCTAAATAATTAATTTGAATTTAAATAATTTTTTAAAAGCACAGGAGTCAATTAACTCCTTATCTCTAATTTAAGCACATATATGATTGCAACTAACCATTTGTAATTAATATTGAGTAGTTAACGATGAACTATCTCTTAATGAATATTAAATAAAATGTTTCATAATCATAATTTAAAAAATTACACTATATGCAAAATCTTTAATTATATATCAATGCAAAAATTGTAAATTATTTTAATATTTATAATGAAATAATTATTTCAAATATATTTTCCAGCATAAAAATGGTATATTAAATAATTTTCTTCACATTATATTTTTCTTTTTTAATCAAACTTTTTGTTTGCCCCACACTTGATTTTATATATATGTAAATATATATTATACAAATGAAGTAGTTGTGCAAATTCATCTTCTTTGATTAAATGCTTATATTTATATTATATAATTAAGTGTGTATATTTTTAATACAAAATTAATTATATTATAACCATTGTTTTAATATATTAATTACTTCAATGTACATATATTAAGTGTATATATATTAGTAATGTGTCCTAGGTCATTTTATTATAATGGCTATTTTTTAAAAATAATATTATGTTTGTATTTTGATTAAATATCTCTTTTATATTTTGTTTATAGCTAAATGATAAATTTTATGAATAGTTAACACCACCTAAGGTCATAAAGTATGTGACTTGATAGTAAAACCCTTATGTGTAAAAGAATTCTATTTTAAATTATTTTAGTTGATCATTATTGTTGAAATAATAATAAATAAAGAGTAATATGTGTTTTGAGTAATGACTAAGTTTTACTAGTCATAAATATGAGATATAAAGTCAAACTTATAGATATCTATCCGAGCAATATTATATTGGATTAATCCACTATGAGAATATTACATGAATAAGTTGTCATAAGTAATTTTCATACAATTAGGTGTAAAAGAATTCTATTTTAAATTATTCATAGTTGATCATTATTGTTGAAATAATAATAAATGAAGAGTAATATGTGTTTTGATTAATGACTAAGTTTTACTAGTCATAAATATGGGACATAAAGTCAAACTCATAGATACCTATCTGAGCAATATTATATTGGATTAATCTGTTATGAGAATATTACATGAATAAGCTATCATAAGTAATTTTCATACAATAGTATTAATTTAATTCTTTGATTTGAAAAGCACTATGGATTTCAATATAATGGAATTCATATTTTGATATGGAGTAAATTGTATAAAGGAATATGTGTGATTGATAATGAATTTGTCTCTTATGTATTTATGAAAAATATATCTCTAGGCCTCTAGATGGGTTAGACTGAAGATAAATGCAAGGCCATGTGAAGATGAATTGACAAAAGTTATTAATGTCATGTCATTTTATATCAATTTACTTGAAAAATGAAAAATAATTTAATTGAATTATACAATGATGTCATAATACATGTCTTATGTTCAATTGAGATATAACGTGACAAAATGATTACAATACTATTTATAAGATAGGTTAGATCGAATTAATGACCTTTATATAATTTAGGTAGTCATAATAGTTTACTAGAGGTTACTTATGATTTATGGGTCAAAAATAATTTATGGGCTATTGCTAATGTTATGTGAACCTACAACATTGGACACTTAGAATAGACCGAAAAGTGAGATTTTATATATATATATATATATATAGTTTTAAAACTGGATATCTAATTATATGTTTCTCTTAAGATGCACATTTAGCGTATGTATTTAAATGATTAAGATATATTAATGCTAAGGTTTTTTCTGAAAGTGATAACATTCACGTTACCTATAGATAAGGTTTAAAGAGAGAGTCATAACAATCTTAGTTCTGGCATACTATTCACTTTGAGGAAATCTATTCGTGTGAATACTTGTATAAAACGTTTATCATTTTGGTAATGTCTAAATCTAATGATCTAAGCTTGAGGTGGAGTGTTGCTGGTGTAAATTTCCTTTTTTGCCTTCTAATAGTTTTGTCATTCTTATTCAAATTGGTAAGTTTTCACACTCCGTTAATTAGTTTAATCAAATTACTTGGATCTTTGGCAGATCTTGTACGTTTGAAATTTTTAATTTTTTATTGTACTTGTTCTATAAAATCCAATAACAGTGTCAAATCCACTTGCAAATTTGATTAAATTGAATTTAATATTGTTTATGTATAAGTGTTACATGTCTAGACGTGGATGTGATTATTTCAAAATTGTTTCAATGGTTTAATGTAAAACATAATAATTTAAGGGTGATTTGATTAATCTACATGAAAAACAAAAATAATACATTAATTAGATTAACATATTTTATGGTTTAATTTGATTAAACAAATTTAATAGTGTTAATTTCATTAACACATATTTTGTTCCTTATAATCTATTATTAATTTGATTAATATTATAGTTTAATAAGTTCATGTATTTTGTTTTTCATCTTGTTAATCATGGCAGACTTCTTTAGTTATTAAACTTGTGATAATCTGTTTGGAATGTATTTATTGACGTTATAAGGTTAATTTAATTGTTGAATGAGAATGATCTATTTTGAACATATTAATAACTGTCATAAATCTATTTAAGTGTTAAGTAGTGATTAATTAGTTTTATTGTGGACAAATTAGTTAATCATATTGATTAAAATTAATGAAATTTGAGTAGCAACTTATTCAAATGAGTAAAGTAAACTGTTTACCTTATAGGGGCGTTGCCTTACACCCTCGTAAGGGGCACTGCCTCCTTGACCCCTGCCCACTAACCAATTAATGGAACCGTCGCAAGGCACTCCCCATTGAACCCTGTAAACTCCTCATTAGACCCCATAAGGGGCATTGCCTTTAGGACCCTGCATGGATTCATCATATAAATTGTAAATTGCTCTAACATAATTGTTTAGAATATTTTGGATGTTTACTTATGTATTTTTTTGCATGGGGCATGACATGCCTCTTTACACCTATGTGATTGGTTTTTTTGATTTCTCTATTTCAAGGATTATAATTTTTATACTATGGCCTGCATGTCATTTATTTTGTTTATTCATTTATTTTATTATTAGTAATAGAATAATATAGATTACAATAATGTAAAATACAACCTAGTAGTGGAAACCTTCAAGGCACAAGATGGTGATTCTCATGACCCAAGATAGTGATCTTCAAGGCATGAGGTGAAGACCGCTGATGACAATCTAGGCAAATCCATAGAGATGAAGATTTACTCGTAAGATTGATTTTTAATCTTCATATTAGCTTATAAAAACCAATATAGATTAGGGGTTACACTATGACACGTTTATCTTTATTAATATTATGTATGAATATTTATGATACAATACATGTGATGTATGAGATGAAAACTAATAAAATTCCTCAATAAAATTAAGTCATGAAAATGATTTCCATAATTCAAACATATATTGAGACTTTGATTCCTAAATATAAGTTTTGTCAAAGTAAGGTATATTAGGTCAACTTAATAAGACAAAATGGATAATAATGATATCCATAAGTTTGAAATGGTTAGATTTAACTAGGTTACTAAAACGATTTTGAATCTAGGGCATAAGATGAGATAAGCCAGTTCATACGATGTTAATATCTCATAGTAATCCAAGAGTTACATATGATGTAATTAGTAAAGAGTTGCCTATTGTTGCGTTTATAACCTTTGTAAGTGCATAAATCGCTTAAGTAATACAATAATAAGTAGAAATCGTTTGCACAATAATTGTTTCACACAAGTACCATTTAAGTATTAATCTTTCTATTATCTAGTAATCGAAATAATAAGAGAATAATAAATAAAAAATGTTGAATTGCAAAAATAATTCATCAAAACTGAAATTAAATTAAAAGAAACTCTTATGACAATGATTTCTAGAAAATTTGAGCACACCACAATACCATTCTATAAATATATCAAATGAATTATTTAAATTGAGATTGAGTTGTGCTTAAAGATAAATTTTTCTAATTTACTCAATAATCTCTCTCGAATAATATTAAGTCTATTATTACTAAAATTTTGCCTATTCTCATTATCACAAATTCTATAATAATGCATTAAGTTTCTTAAATAATCCTTAAACGTCTCTAAAAGTCAAGCCTACTATCGTGGTCCCAATCTTCTAGTTTAATATGTTAGGATTAATCTTATACTTCCACGCTCACTCCATTATCTAGAATCTTAAATATTTCACATATGTGGTTGTTCATACACAGAAGCAAATCAAGCTCAAACATATTAAATTAAGACACTCAACACAATTGAAGCAAAATCACTTCATATAATCATGAAATAAATATTGGATTTTTACCCTAAATGCTAAAATTGAAGAATTAGTTCATCCTAAAAGAAGAAAAAGAAGCAAAGAAAAAGAAATCCATTGAATTCAGTAGAAGAAGAATTTTCCCAAGAAAAAAAAGGTCTTGCTATTCTAAAATCAATGAAAACTCTAAGAGAAAATGACCTTCAATCTTCACAAAATCTCATTTTTATTAGGTATAAAGGTTGGATCCACTTTTCTTTTCTAAAAATATGTTCTTTTTCCGCCTAGGTAAATCTCTTAAAAGTAACCTAAAATTATATTTTAAATTTTGGATCTTTTCTTGCATGGTCTTGCATGATCTGCTAAACATAAATATGTTGTATTGACTGATCAACTCTACTGGCTATCATGTAACATTGCTAGAAATCACAATTTAAGCTTCTTTTCAAAAAATTTCTATGCAAACAAGAAGAAATAAAAAATTAATTAATTTCAAAATAAGACCACTATAAAAAATAGAAAAACTCTTAATTTATAACCTAAAATATGTGCTAAAATGATTTTTATCAAACTCCTCCAAATTTGGAGTTTTGTTTCTCCTCACAAAAAAAGAATAAATAAGAAAGCTTCTCAAATCAGAATTGCAGAACTTGGATTAGAAAACTCCATAATGCACATTTTTCTCCTTTATGCAATTTAAAATCAAACATAACACAAGCTATTATTGTTAAATCTCTTCCTAACATGTCATGCATAATTCCATAGGCAAGAACTCATAATCAATCTTCACTAATGTAATTGCACACTTAATCAAGGATTAAAAGATCTTTATCGGCTTGTAACGTGGTAAAGGGAGAATGGTTTATCAAAGAAAAAGATATAAATAAGAGAATTCCAAGAATGAAAATAATCAAGTGACAATAAGAATTCTCATATCAAACCCAAAATTCTCCAACTTGTCTAAATCACACCCTTCTTTTATGTTCTAGCAACAATCACTTAAATGATCCCAAATCAACACAAAACTTAAGGGTAAATTGCTACATAATGCTCCTCTCATAAATTTGTGAATTCAAAATACTTAAGCATTAGAACTTAAAAGAACTTAACAATTTTCATAGTTTTTTCTTTTTTTTCTTTTCTCCCTTTTTCTTATTTTTTTTATTTTTTTATTTTTTCTATTTGATTTTATTTTTTTGAAGAAAAGTAACCAAACAACTAGCAAATTGTAAAGATGCAAGTATATACTTCTCAAATTTTCTTCCCATATAACAAACACTTGCAAATTCACTTAAATATACACAAATGGAAGGAACTCCAACTCTTTCAACATACAATATGAAAATTGAAAAGAAAATGAATATGAAAATGTAGGGACAAAAGAAAAATAATCCCCTTTCACGTGACTCGAATGTGACTTGGTGCTAATTGAATCTTTGAATTTATCCATTCCATGAAATTTTGTTGCTGCAATTTAACTTTTCTTTCACTAATAAACCAACATTAATGAGAATAATATAGAACTAAAAATAAGTGCCAAGAAATAGAATTGAGCATAGGTGCAAGAGCCACAAACCATGCACCTAGAATTAAATCCAATAGCATAACTGCACCACAAACTTAAATCCAAAATTGTTAATAAACACTTGCACATCAAGTTTTCAATTTTTCAAAAATTTCAACGACCACAAATGCAACCATATCCTAAAAATATATCATTCACTAAAAGTAAAATCATTAAATAGCATTCACAATCTAATAATCAAAACCCCAATTTCACATACTAAAAATCACAATTAGACAATTGCCACATTACTTTCACCTGTTAGTCAACCAATTAATCACAATACAACTCTTAATAAGCACCATGCAGTCTCATCCACACAAAAAAATAAAACCATATAATCATAATTTAGATGCCTAACCTCCATTTTCATGAGGTATAAAGACTAAATTAGTCCCTAAACTATTTTAAAAGGTTCAATCAAGGACAAAATTAACTATTTGTTGAATTTAGGACAATAGTTTTATTTTTAGTTTATTTAAGGACAAATTATATTTAGATATATTTGTGAGCTTCACACACTAAAAAAAACAAAGAAAATTATGATTTTTTAATTTTTTTTAAATATCATTTTTAAGAAAACTCTAATTTCACTTAAACTCTAACTTCACTTAAAACTCTAATTTCACTCAAAACTCTAACTAAAGCCTTAAGAAAGAAGAAAAAAACTTCCACCTCTCTATTTCTTTCAAACCCATAAATCTCTCTCTCTCTCTCTCTTTAAAACCCTTATGTACTAAGAATAAATATAGTATGTCGTACTATCTATTTTCTTTGCTTCTTTAATCCATAATTTTCTTCTTTTTTTTTTTGCTTGGTTATGTTAGATAAGAAATAAATTAGTACACATACAATTCATGTTCTATAATGTAGGCCTCCTCCTATAAAGGTTTTCTTGCTCTTATTTTTTACTCTCTCTATTTGTTCTTCATTTTATTGTGGATCAATAGTGCTTTTTTTTTCTTTTTTTTTTTTATCATATTTCTTTGATTGTTTTACTGTAGTTCCTCCTGCATGAATTTTTGTGTTTTTCTTGCATTACTTTGATTCCTTCAATTTCAAGTGGCAAGATTTTTTCAAATGATTTCGACAATGGGTAGAGTGAGGAGACGAGTATAGCTTAATTAGTGAGAGTGAGGAGATAAATTTGGCTGAAGTTAGAGAAAGAGAGGTGAGAAAAATTTTGTAGTTTGTGAAATTTTCTAAGCAACCAAACAGAAAATGGTTACCCTTAAATTTTTGTTATTATTATTTGTTTCAATATATATATATATAGACACACACACACACACATATTCTTAGTTCATGCGCCAAAAGTAGTATGTGGATAACACTTATCAAAATTGTGTTTAAATAAACTAAAAGTAAAAGTACCATCCTAAATTAACCAGATAGTTAATTGTCTTTAATTAGATCTTTTAAAATAGTATAGTGATTAATTTAGTCTTTATGTCTTTTCATAAACTAGCAATCCAAAGGACCTTTACCTATAGATTAATACACACAATTTCCACAATTCTAAACCCATGTTTCCTCTCACAAAGGCATGCACCAAAGTTTATTTAAATGCTCTTAACACATAAATCACATTAACAACAAGGCATATTGGCTTTTAAAATCCAGCCCTTTTTGAGTTTTGATAAAATTGGCTTCATTTTGGCAAAATTAGCTAAAACTAATAAAATTTTAGTAAATCAAGTCAAAATTCAAATTTATCAAAATAAGATGATGTATCACAATATTGAATTAAAATAATGTTAATTGATGTTAGTAACTAATGTTAATTGATTTTACTAATTTTTTAAAGAAAATTCATGTCAACTGATTTGTCACATCATCTGATATATCATTCTATTTGACCAATTTGCATTTTGGCTAAATTTG
>CATIWR010095725.1:0-12895 GCA_949677035.1 Omphalea diandra | reverse complement strand
TATGCAACAACTTACCTCATCCCAACACTTAAGGGATATGGTATCAGCATCGGCAGCAAACCAGCCTTCCATTCTGCACAAATACCACTGAAGCACCTTATAGGCAAGCCCATCCAACCTGCATCTTGAAAACAATTTCATGAGATCATGTTTCCAGAGTCAACATTTAGATGAATTACAAGAAACAGCTATTGAAATGTGCTATTATTCTTATCTAACCTTAGTTCTGGTCTTCTTTCAAAAACAATTGCAAAAGCACTTTGTATGGACATGTCTTCATCGAATTCCAGTCTGACTTTCTCAGTCTGCATTAAAAAAATGAAAAAATAAAAAGAAATGCAATCATACAAACAGAGGCCCATCTTTCTGCGGGCTTGTGAGTTCAAGTGACAGGGATTTCCACAAACACAAATCTCTGACCATGCAAGAAATACATCAACCAAATTTAAAAAGGAAAAAAAAAATATTAAACAAGAAATAACATATGATAGAAAATTTTGCACCAAGCATACAGAATAGCACAAATCTCTAACCACGCAAGTAACACACTGCCAACCAAAGAAAAGTAAAGTCACAGTTGAAGACAGAAACAGCAATAAAGGATAATAGAACGTAGTAAAATTAGAAAGCACAAAGGAATGAAGACATGCCTCTTTTAAAATGCTTTCAAAAGTTACACCAACCATAGAGACCAATTCTTGAGCAACCTGATTCCCTTCCATATCAAAGAGGGCATAACTGTAGACATATAACACATTAAACTATCAATGGCTTTGACATGTGGAATCTAACTTAATAAAATAAGATAATGACCAAAAATTATCTTAAATCTTGTTTAATTTTATCAATTTTAAAGATAAACTTAATAGTTTAGCAACAGCAAATACTTCTTTATGTGATTTTCAAAGTTGACACAGCACTCAGCCCTAGATTGAATTGCAAATTATGCAAACAAAGAGTTTTCATTTTTAATCATTCTACCATAATCTTTATGCCTTTTCTTTTTTAGTAATTTTCCAATTTCAAATCATTGTCTCTTTAGTTTTATTATTATTATTTTATACATAATTTTCAATCTATTAGCTTTCCAATTCTAGGAAAATCAAATCTCTTTGAATAATTCTACTTGTCTTCGCTTCTTTAAAGGAAAAGAAAACACTTGAAAGAAGAAAAACTGAACTCTCTTAAACTGAACATATTCTAAAATTCTTGATTTATACCTAGTTCACTCTTGTTCTCCTCACCCCCCCTCCCCCCAATACACCATAATTTCTCTTTAAAAATCCTTAATGAGTATACTATCTTTTTAGTTTCTAGAAATATTGGACTTTGCTAGCGCCATTTTTCATTTCTAACTCCAGTCTAGTTGGATAACATTTACTAGGCTCTCTCATCTTTTCTTCAGTATAAATTTGTCATTTTGATGTGGATATCTTTCCTACTTTAAGGACATGACAGTTTCTATATAGTAGGTTTAAGTGTGAAAGTCCAAAAGGTGATAAAATGTCATTCAAGAAATCTTTACACACTATTTTGTGAAAAAGAAAAAATGGCTAAGGGCATAAAATGTGAGAAATGTGGAGACTGAGGGAGAGAGTAGGGCAGTGCAAATAAAGAGGAGAAAATAAGGTGAATTTGATTTCTTGCTGTTCACACTAGTATCTTTTCTATTTTAACAATAACTAATCCTCATATCCACCACATACCCCCCAAAGGATCACTGATGATTGCCACTGGCTAGCGGTGATTGGTGATAGGTGTCAATGGTCAAAGATACCAGTGATGATAAATATATTAATATATATATATTTATATGATTTATTTTTTACTTGGATGAATGGTTAAAATCCAGAAAGTGACTCTGTTTTGGGGGGTTTGGGGTGGAGAGTCATTTTCCTTAAAAATGGATTATTTTTCTCACTGACCAGGAAAATATTTTCTGTTAGACCAATTTTTCTGATCTTAACTCTGCCTTTATCAATCAAAGTCCCATAGAAGGATTAGAACTAATAATACATATAAGGTTAATGATTAGTTCAAATGCTCACAAAATTAATTTACTGTACATGTCACAGTTCTTTATTTGTCAATACAATATCAAACTGTGTTCAGAAAATATCCACTAATTATTCTTGATCATACCACCTAAATGTGAGTCTTAAGAAAAAATAGGTGTGAGCCAATAAAATCATTTGGTATAAAGTCTAGAGAATTTTACAAGAATATTTCATTTCCCTTTAGTTTTTATATGCAAATTTTCAAAATAATTTAGAAATGAATTATCAAACATTCCATGGCTATCCTGAATTGGAAATGTTTGCCCATATGAGCAAGTTAATCAGAAAAGCCAAACACAAATCAAAAGCCACATAAAAAAATTAATTGGATTACCTTTCAAGATCATGGTCATACAACACAGAATTATCACCACTAGTTCGGTATAAGGGTAGTCCTAACCTCCCAATCAATGGGGCCAAGGGATTCTCTTTGCAGACACCATGCAACCTGGAATGTGATACAACTTTTAATGTCCAAAAAATAAGTACTAATTTCTCAGAACAAGATACTTAGACAAGTATGGTTACCATGATGCACCCAGGTCAACAGGAAACCCAAATGAGAAATCAGTGTGAACTCGACCACCAAGTCTGTCACGAGATTCCAACAACATAACCTGATAAAAGAACACCATAATGTACAAAAATTATGTATGTATATGTTTGACACCTCAAAGAAAAGTCTTATTAGAAGAGTTGAAAAATAACAGCCAAATGTGACGTTTTACAAGTAACTTAACGCCTATACAATTAACAAAATAAGATGCATATGTGACATGTACTATGCTGAAATCGTAGGAAAAATATGAATAAGACCAAAGTGCTGCAAGTTGGTTATGTCTTTAATGTGCAAAGAGAACAACTCGTACACTCGATGCATTAATGAGGAAAAAACAACAAGCAGATTTAAAGCACAGTTATCAAATTTAATGTGGCGCTGACTTTGGGTTACAAACTAGCACTTCGATAAATCAGCACTCAGAAGAACTTAGAAAAATTAGCTAACTCAAGGCATTTGGAGGTGAAATGCAGAAAACATACCCCACAAAACATCATATAAAAGTGAGAAAAGGTGCTAAAGTATCCTAAAGAAGCATATGAGCATGTTTGTCATGCATCACACTAGTGGGAGAATTTGTGCTCCCTATCATTTAGCCAACTGATCATTCAATATCAGAGAGAATGCAGTTTGATACCCATACCTGAAATGAAGCATCATGAAGAGCACGAGCAGCTGAAATTCCAGCAATACCACCGCCTATAACTATCACTGATGGTGAGGATGCTTGCCTCCCAGAATTTGAATAACAAAGAGCTGCGCCACAAATAAATTTCATATTTTACTCAAATTACAGGCATCAGGCTGCAAATTCTTGCAATCAAATAAACCAATTGCAGAACTGTACTCAAATTTGATTTGATACAACTAAGTTGCATATATTATATCACAAAAAGCTACAAGATTTTCCGTACTTTCAATCTGGAGGCTCATAATTAAACAAATTTGGCTAGCTGTCACGGCGGTGAATGACAGCACCCCACGAACTGAACCTTAAACTTCCTAATAGATCCACCTAAAATTACTAAGATGGCCTTCTTCTACAGCTCAAACACTCAACTTCCACATTAAGGATATACAGTAATAATTAAAACAAAATGATAATAACCCACCGACACTAAAATTAACCATGAAAATAGACAAACCTCTACGCAATTGATTGCGCTTACTCCTGAATCCAGACTCCATAATTCAATGATAGCCGACGATTAAGATTATTACAACTAGGATTTAGATTACTGCTGCTAATTGTTGGTTTGTAATCGAAATTAGAGAGGGATGGACGAAATTGAGGAGAGTAATGAAGGAAAAATATCAACAATTGCGTTAAAAAATGGTTCGAATTCGTCGACAGGAAATAGTAACCCAGTTTTCCCAACCAGTTCATGCAGATTTCTTTTTCCAATTCTACCCCTCGAATCGCTTTAAATTTACGAAAAACAGACAATTCGCTGGGCGCAATTGGACGGAGAAATCTGTGGACGACGTCTGATTAGGAAATCAAGACAGAAATCCGGAAAGGGATTTCGAAATTTCTAGAGAGAGAAGGAGAAGAAGAAGAAGGGAACCAGAGCTACGAAACTTTTCTTGAGCTGTTGTTGACATCTAACTCGTCTCTAGCAAGGAATTTATAGAGTCGTTTGGCCACCGCACTCAAGATACTTACGCGTTCATGTGTATAAGATGAATCTACTCGCTATTTGTTGCGTGACACGTGTTCACGACTTTTCTACTTTATGTTTTTCCAATAGGAAAAGGGGCATTTTTCTCTTTTGGAAAAAAAAAAAAAAACAAAGTAAGATATTTCGTGTTGGATGAAAGGACTGCGTTCGTTGCAAAAGAACGGAGGGGAGGAAAAAGGGTAGAACGGAGAAAAAGCTTACAGCGTTTGGTTGGATGTTGACCTGACGAAACTAAAATATAAACCATGCCTTCTGGGGGTTATTATTACAAATGTGATTTTATTTTAAATTTTAAAAAATATTAAAATATATCAGAATTATAAAATTTATTTATATAAAATTTTTAATAAATTTATATTAAAAAATAATATATTTGATTGAAATGTTTTTTTATTCAGTATTTCATGATTTGAACTTATTAAGTTATTATTAATTTTAATTAACAAAAATGATTAGCTAATATTATATTTCATTTCATAATTTTGATTTATATTATAAAATTTGAGCTAAAATTATATTAATATACAAAAAATTTTTAAATTTAAATTATTATTAGATCTATTAAATAATAGGGTGCATTTAATAATCATTGATAGCGTTTGATTCAAATTTTAAAATTAAAATTAGAATTGAGAATAAAATTAATTTTTTAAAAATATTTTGATAAGGTTTGCTTTAAGAGACGGTCTCATCAAAACACATGTTATAGCAAATCTTCCAAAGACAGATCATTATAAATCGTAGACCCATATTCTAATGATGTGAAAATATTCCATAAAAAAATTAGTTGGCAAAAAAAATTAGACAATTCACTAGAAAAAAGATTAGGTATGACAACTCGCTGCGGTGGGATGGTCTACTTGTCTTGCTATGGTTAGACAAGAATTCGTCTCTTCATCTAAAAATCACTCTATTATTAATTTAGACTATGATGTGATGTGATGAACAATTTACATCACTAAAACGTGTACTGTCTAAGTGACTAAGTGATTACACATTTGTCGTCTTTTACTTCCTTTGACAACTGTTTCAACCACTTTTATTAATTCTTGCCCTGTGTTTTGGCAAAATTCTATAGAAAAAAATAAAGAAATAAGAAAGAAAAATAAATTTTATTTTCTTTTCGTATTTTCTTTCTTCGTGTTTAAATAAAAAAAAAGATAAGGAAAATAAATTTATTTTTATTTATTTGAATAGCCAAATATAGAAAAAAAAGAAAATAATATTTCATACATTTTCAATTTTACTTTTTATTAAAGAAAATATTTGAATATATAATTATATTGTATAATGGTAAAAAATAATTATTTTATAAATTAATTGATTTTATATAAAATTAAAATTTATATAATAATAAATATAATGTTAATACGAAAAAAATTCTACAATTATTTTTTATATTTGAGATGTTAAAAAAAATATATTTATAGATTGAGTTATATTTTTTAAATATTGAAATGTAACAAAAATATTTTTCAATAAATTTATTTTTTTAAATATTTTTAAATATCTTTAAATACATTTTTTAAATATTGAAATGTACAAAAATATTTTTTAAATATTGAAATATTACTCAGAAATTATCGAGTAAAAATGAGAACAAATGAAACAACTTTGGTCTCGATAATTAAGAGTGAGCAAACAGGCGGTTCGGTAGGTTAAATTCGGTTTTTTACTAAATTTTAATAAATTAAATTTTTTATTCTTAAAATCAAACCAAACCAAAATTTTTTAAAAAATCGAATTAAACAAACCGATTAAACCAAAATTTATGTGTCTATAAACCGAACCGAATCGATCTTATAAAAAATTCAGTTCGATTTAGTTTGTTTCAATTAAATTACATGTATTTTAAGTTTGGTTCGATTCAAATATGTTTGATTTATTAATTACTTAGGTTAATTCAATTTTTTAGGTTTTCTATCTAAAAAACCGAACCAAAAACTGAAAACCAATTTTTTTTTAAATTATAACCGAATAAACCAATTTTATTAAAGGATCAAATCGAACCAAATCAGCTCAGTTCGGTCTAGTTTTTGCTCAGATTTTATAATTTTTTACAATGTCCAAGAGCAAAATAGTCATTTCAACAAAATTCTCTCATTCTTCCATTTTTTCTCTCTCCATTTTGAATAGAAAATGGCATGGAAGAAAATTTCAAATATTTTTCCTCCCCTCACATTTTCCCCCCTTCCCAAACAAGGGATTTTACCTTTACTTTTTTATTTTGCCTGTTTATTTTTCTTCCCCTTTTATTTTTCTCCCTCCCAAATAGAAACTTGATGGATTAAGGTGAAATTCATTATCTAATCTTGAGTGATGTTTTTAAAACAATATCGGTCAATGAACCGATCAGTTGACTAATTCACAAATCAATAGATTAATCAGTTTGATCAGTTTAATTCAATCAATCAAATATTAAATAAAATTTTAAAAATATTATTAAAATAATTTTAAAAATAAAATATTAAAAATATAAGTAAATATATTAAAAATACTTAAAACTATAAAAATTATCTTAAAAATCAAACCAAACCTAATCAAACCATTATCAATATGATTTCTGATTTTACCGTTCAATCAACTGATCTAGTCTGATTTGCCAAACACTTAGTTTGAAAACCCAAAAGATTCAACGAGACCTATTTATCCAAAGATTATAAACCACTTTTTTGGTCTATAGCCCAATAGAGACAAAGATAGCTTGCTTGAGATTCTAGTTGTGGCCTCAATACTTCCAAATAACAATGGGGTGGAGATTTTCACTTTCTACAGGGATCCGCTTAGGCAGGAGGAAAAATCTTTATTCTTTCTTTTTATGGAGGAGGGATGAAGATTGCACTTTACCCAGGAATCCTCACAGGGATCCTCGAAGTGCATCCCGTGGAACCCAAAAAATTAAATGTATTTTTATATTTATTAAATGCATATTTTATATTATTATATATATATATATATATATATATTTTTTTTATTTTATAATGTGATAAATTATATTTAAAAAAAAATTAAAAGTAATAGAGAAAATTAAAAAAATGTCCCACGGAGAATCTATGTGAGGCAGGAATGAAAGGAAAATTTTCCTCGCTAGAAAGGCGGGTACCCCATCTCCAGCCTCGCGTCGTTGCCATTCCCATCTATACTAATATGAGTGTCGGTGTGTTTTTGTCAACTTTCAGTTCGGGACTCTGTTTCACCTTCTGTTTGAGTGCAAGTACTTACTAAGTAGATTACTAGGAGAACATGTCATCCTCAACTGAGATCACTCTCACTTCTGTTTGAGCTTCGAATGGGCAAGTTTAAAACAGATTTCAACATTTTAGTGAAATTATCAATATAAAATTTTCATGAAATATTAAAGGCAATGTTAC
The DNA here is from genome assembly GCA_949677035.1 of Omphalea diandra. NCBI lineage: Eukaryota > Viridiplantae > Streptophyta > Magnoliopsida > Malpighiales > Euphorbiaceae > Omphalea > Omphalea diandra. Next base: position 5,226 of record CATIWR010095725.1, on the reverse strand, counting down.
AATTTTCAGTTATTTTGATAAAACCTAAAGACTCGATATTCAGTAATATTCCTTCTAAAATATTTGACAATAAGAGATATATATCCTATTATATATATATAGGATAGTATTACAGCAATTGACAAAACTCATATGGTAGCTTGTGTTAAAGAATAAATCTAACTTGATTTATGAGAAGAAAATAAGTGTCTACCCAAAAAATCATGTCTACTTTAATATATAATTTACATTTGTAATAGCAGGAAAGAAAATACATCGCATGATAAACAACTTTATTATATGCTATGAATAAATTTTCTAAAACCACTACCAAGTAGATGTGCATTCTACTTTATTTCCTTCTCTTTTTTGTTTTTTTGATATATACATTTTTACGTATGTAATATTTTATATTATTATACATATAAAAAAGGTAAAAATAGCATGTACATTTATTTGCAACTTTGTATTATTTATGGTATTTATATATATGCATTTCTTTAAAATATGAAAGTAACATTCAAGAAAATATTATATAATGAATGCTGGTTATCAACAGATGGAAAGATATCTTGCACTTTATAAAGAGAACAAAAGATATGAATGAATATCTTGCGTTTATATAGGAATAAAAGATCACTTACATGATTTTTAACATGATCGTCAATTAAGAGGATTAAAAGAGACTTCACTTACATGATTTTTAACTTGATGATCAATTAAGAGGATTAAAACAGATTTTGTTATTATTGGCATCCATCTCTTAGAACTTGTATTGAAATAACTTTTAGGATTTGAAAAGCGAGATGAAAGATATTATGTTGTCATATCTATTTCATACACATAATTATATAGGAAGAAAAAATTGGCTAATTTAATATTTGAGCAGTTAGATTAAAATTTAAAATTTTATTCTACATGATATTTTAAGTAGTGCATATGATATCCCACTTAAAGAAAGTGATTAAGAAAGTGGAGTACATCAAATGAATAATCTATATGATCAAATTGTCCAAAATCAAATATTAGTAAGAAATAATTATTAAAATTTTATATACCCAAATTAATAACTATAGCATTTCAAGCTTGAAAATTATACTTTATTTTATATTTGAAAAATATATTATTTTATTATTTTTATTATATTAATTTAATTTATTTAATTAAAAATATAAAATATAAATTAATCATATAGGTAGATATGATTTTTCTTTTAAGAAGTAAAGCTAAGATTTTATTAAAAAGTATAGAATTAAGAACATCTAGAATGAAATATAGTATAATCCCATACCACAAAGGTATGAGTTTCTTTGCAATGGTGTGGGTCACCATATTGGCTAATCTAGGACTAAGGGTGAGACCGTTCGGTTCAATTTAGACATTTATAAATTTTTGGGACTGGACTGAAATTTTAAAAATAGAGAATCAGTATCATTTTAAACTAATTCGATTGAATTCATTTTTTATAAATTCAGGATGATTTAGTTTGATTTTTTAATTCTTTTTGAACGGTTAAATTCAATTCATGTGTATTTTCAATTATTTCAATTTATTAAAAAATTTGGCCTTTTATTTTATTCTTTATGAACTAAAATAAAATAAATTTCACATTTTCACTTTTATTCAAGAATTAAAATAAATAATAACTAATAACTTACATATTAAATGTTAAATTGAAATTATTTTTAATGTTTACTACTAATTTATAATTAATAATTAATAAATAGTCTAACTATTACTTATTAAGAGTAATAGTTATTAGTAAAATATACTAATTGAGTGGATTAATTAGCAAAATCAATAATTAAAATGCATAAATACATGTACACACATACACAAGTGCAAAATTATGATTTTACTTGATTTTTTCTGTTTAATGGTTCAATTTGATTCTTGGTTTGAGTAATATCAAATCTTCAGTATTGTTCGATTAAAAAATTGATACATTTCAATTTAGTTATTTTACTATTTACATTAGAGATTTTCAATTATGATGCAATTTAATTCAATTATTTGGTCCAATTCGAAAAATTTTCAAGTCTCGTGCTTACCTCTGTTAGGAACATGAATCATAGAACTATGAGAAAAGGTTACCATTATCACTTTAATGTCCAAGACAACTGAATTTAGAGGTGGTAAACAGGTCGAATCAAGTTATTTTTAGATCAAATTAATTTCGGATCGGATCAATTTCGAGTTAGGTGTTTTCGGGTTAGATCGAGTTCAGGTCATTTGGGTTTTAAACAAGTTCAAGTCATTTATCAGGTTTGTATGCAGAACAAATTTTGGGTTAGATTTTAGATTTGTTCTTAAAATTAATATTTCAGATTTACTATTCAATTTTTAAAATATCCATTATATTATTTATAAAATATTTTCTTATAATTTGTTGAAAAATAATAATTTTTTAAAAAAATTATATTTAGTTAGATAGATTTTATGTTAAACAAAAATTGATTAAATTTTTTTATTTAAATGCTTAATAAATAAAATATAATTTAGTTTTTTAAGCAAATGACTATATATAATGAAACAAGTAATTGAATTAAATCCATATAAAATTGTATTAAAATTATATATCATTTTAAACTAATTTACAAATAAACATACTATATCAAATAATAGTGAATCACACATTACAAAATTTTTTTTGTATATTATGATAAAAATTTTTGTGTTAAACTTAATGTTATCTTAACATATGATTTTATCATAACAAAAATCAAATTTGTCATAATTATTATAAAAAATAAATAAACTTGTGATAAATTTATTTTATGTATTAAGTCATTTTAAAAATTATCGTAAAAATTTGGCTTAATGACCCAAAACAATAAAACTTTTATGTGAATTTTTAATTATATCTAAAACTTTTAATTGAGTCAATTACACTCTCATTTGCTTAATTGATTTTAATTGTGCCCCAAATCAAACTCATAATTTGGTAAAGTGTATGTTTAGACTCAATTGATCTTTATACTTTTTCAATTAGATTAATCAAACCCAAAATTAAATTTAGAGTTTAATTAATATGACACTTTTATTTTTATTCAATTTAATTTAACTTAATTGAATTTAATATGTATTTCTATATGATGAATTTTAATTTTATATTTAAATTTAAAAAATTTAAAATTTAAATTTAAAATTCATAAAACCTCGAAATCTCTCATTTTTTCCCAAAAAAAAAAAAAACAACCTCCTTAAAAAATTAAGTTTTATATTTTCAATAATTTATCGTTTAAAATAAAAATTTCTAAAAATTATTTATAAATCAATTATATGAGCTTAATTAATATGATATTTTTTATTTTTTATTCAATGTAATCTCATTTTTGCTAATATAATACTTTTATTAAATTTTAAAAATTTTGAAATTTGAAATTGTAATTTATAAATCTCTTAATCTCTCCTTTAAAAAAAAATTATTCAATCTCTTCTTAAAAAAGTTGATTTGTATATTTTAAATAATAAGTTATTTAAACCATTTTAAATAAAAATTTCTAAGAAATATTTTGAAAAATCAACTACAAGATATGAACATAAATATTTTCAAAAAATTGATCCTTGAGATAATGATTAAGGATTTAGTAGTTTATTATTTAAATATATAAAAATAAAATTTTATAATTTAAAATATGAAATTAATATAAAATTAATTATCAACTAAAATAAAAATAAAATTTAAATATTTTTGAGAAAAGTTATTTAAATTGAGTAAAAAAAATAAATATATTATCTTAATTAGATTTTAATTTAATTTTTGATCAATTGTACTAATTAAAAAAATATAAGGATAATTGAGTCTAAATATATATTTTATTAAATGCTAATTTTCACTTGGACTACAATTAAAACAATTAATTAAATTAAGATGTAATTAACTTAATTATAAGTTTTGGATGTAATTCAAAATTTGCAAAAAGGTTTTGAGATTTTGAGCCATTGAACTAAAAAGTTTTCTAACTCAAAAATTTTTGTCATAACAAATGAGTATATAAGATAAATTATGATATAAACTTTTCCTTCTTAATATTTTGTAACAATATCTCGATGCCAATTTTCTAGTGCCCACCAAATTATATTTAAGAAAAAAAATGATATTATCATATTATATTTTTATCATTGTGTTAAATTATTTAAAAAATTATGATAAATTCATTTTATTACAATAAATAACTTTTATTCTTACTAAGTAACTTGTCATAATAAATATGAAATTGCAATTTAAACACACAAAAAGGTATAGTAAAATTAGTAAATTTATTAATACAAAAATATCATTATATTTTAAATAAAAATAAAAATAAAAGTAAAATTGAAGTTTAAGCTGAATTTAAATTTAATTAAATAATCTAATTATTTTTATAAAAATAAACTTTTCCTTTTTTTACTTTAAATATTTTACCTTTATATATTTAGTAATAAAATTCATTTTTTATGTCGTTATTGTGTCAATTGGATTGAGTTACGAATTGATCCATTCGGATCAATTTTAACCGGACTCATTGGGTTGACCCACACTTGAGTCGAGTCAATCCAAAAATTTCTAGATTATTTTGGGTTCAAATCATTTTGGTTTTATCTGGGTTTGAGATGGATTTAGGTCACCTTTTTCGATTAAGTTTGAGTCAGATTTTCAGGTGCAATGATAAATTGCTACCTCTAACTAAACCCAAGTAATTATTATCTATATTTAATCTATGAATCCTCTAACCAAACCCAAGTAATTATTTTCTATATTTAATCTATGAATCGCATGGACCTCTTCTAAACAATCAGATTCCACAATAACTTGCTAAAGCCAAAGGCTAGAAACTTTTGACAAAGCAAAAGATATGGCCAACGCTTCTGAAACATCAATAGGGATAGACTTTTTGGGTCATTTTATAGTTGTAGTAATAACAAAACCCAAGCGGTTTTATGGAATGTAACCTAAGACAATCCCTTCAACATCAAACATTGTTGTGTCTAAGTCCATTGTAATACAACCTACATATGGAGGGCGCTAATAACTTTGAACTATTTGATTATAGAAAGCTTGTTGTTGAGATGTATGGATAGAGGAGTAATCTATGGACATCGTGAAGACCATTTGAACCACATCCAGGGTTTTAAATATCATCCTACATAACAGAAATCAAGGTCTCCAATTCAATATTAACCGTTGCTAAAAAGTATTTTTAAAATCACAAATAAATTGTTCTTTTCCATTATCAAATGAGTGAAATGGTGATTCATGCCATG
>CATIWR010095724.1:0-18316 GCA_949677035.1 Omphalea diandra | reverse complement strand
GAAGTTAAAAGAATAATAACTGGTTAGGCGAATGGAAGTCGATTAATTAATTGGGTGAAACCATAGCCTCACTTCTTCTGCCTTCGTTGTACTCCTCTGAATATGAAAATTCAACAGCTCAACAATTTCCACAACACGCTGATCTCTCTCTCTCTTTCTTTTTTTTTTTTTTTATATAATAAGGGTTTTTTAGCTCGGAAAAGTATGTAATTTCTTAAATTAATTTAAATAACTTATTTTATATTAAATTTAATAGATTCATATAAAATTTATTTTTTTTACAGTCTACATACATGAACTTAAAAAAAACATTAATTTGTCATTTTTTGGACAGTATGGTGTGATTAGTGTTGCCCACCAAATCATCGCAAATTAGTAGTTAGTATTAATAAAGAAGGAAAAGTTTTGACAAAAATCTCTATTAAATAGACGCTCACTACGCTTGATAGAGTTTTAACCTACCGACCTTAATATTGCAGGACATCATTCTTAGTCACTTGGCTAGAGATTGTTTGTGAGGGAGAAAAATAAGAGAAAAAGTAAAATAAGAGTGAAAAATAATAAAAGAAAATAATTTTACCACATTTGAGAAAAGAAGAAAAATAAAATTTATTTTACACCCTATATTTTCTCTCTAAAATAGAGAAAAATATGAGAGATTAAGGAAATTTTTATAAAATTACAATTATACCTATAAACATTTATCAATATTTTCTTTTAACACTCATAATTTAATTAATTTGCATCATATTTTAATCTTAATATTTTCAAGTTTATTTATTATAAAAGTTGAAATAATATATTTTATAATAGGTTAATTAATATAATGAATAATTTTAAAATATTTAAATTTATAGATAATGCCGATTAGTTAATGAAGACAATTATTTGATAATGTTGAGTAGAAAATAAGGTATATAGGAGCAAACTAATCATAAATATGAAGCGAGAGTTATTGAAACGTTATATAGTTTTTTTATTTTACTTTTGGCTCTTTTTGAAATAAATTATGAAAAAAATAAAAATATTTAAAATAAAATTTAAATTTTAAAATTGAATGAAATTTTATTGTTTAAAATAAATTTATAATGAATTAAAGTTATTTTATTTTTTAGATTTAAAATAAACGTAAAGTGAATTTAAATTATAGAATTAGTAAAATAATTTTATCTAAAATTTTTAATTAAAATTAGTTCTCTTAAAATCTTGTAACTTTTTACTTAATGTCTTTTTAATTTCACATTTACCAATTGATGTTTAATAATTAATACTAAAATATTAAAAAAATAATATTTGATAAATATTAATATTTAACGTTTAATTTAAAACCTAATGTTCAATATTTAAAAAATATAACAGAATGTATACATCTTCTTTTAACATTTAAAATATAAAAAACTAATATTAAATTTTTTTAATATTAATATTATATTTTATCATTATATAATATTAAATTTATTTTTTCTCTTTATTTATTTTCTCTCTACATAACTTTGGGTAAGTGTCTCAAAATTTTTTGAGGGATAATCGGATGAAGGGGATGACATTAACTTGAGTCCCTGATGAGTTCAATGTCATGTCCTGTATATATTATTAGATCAATCTTTATTCATAAAATTTTTAAAAAAAGTAATCCAATAATAAATTTTTATAGTCATAACGTTCAGCATGACGATAATCAATCGTAAATTTGAATTTTGCAAGTGTACTGTTGATAGTCTCCTTGAAGTGATGGGGTCTTTAAACATTTAATAAGTTCGTTGGACCGCTGGAGTATATATATATATATATATTGAAACATTTAATAAGGTCGTTGGGAGGCTGGAATGATGAAAAGTAAGAGAAAAAGAAAATATATGAAATATTATTTTATTATGTTAAAATTATAAATATATCTTTACTTTTATTGTTAAAAATATAAAAGCATCCACACTTTTTCTTTGCAGATTTGGGAGTAAAAATTTTAGTAGATTTTATGTACTTTTTTTTTACTTATTTGTTCTTTTCCATTTTGCTAATAATAAAAAATTTTCTCTTTTTATTTCTATATATTTTCACTCTTTTCTAAAAAAAGAGGAAAAATATATTTGATATAAATAAATTTTATAATTTTATAGAATTCATTGAAGATAAATTTCTTATAGAATTCATTTATAAATAAAATTTTATATTTAGTATAAATTATTTTAATAAAATAAATTTTATATTTAATATAATTATAGAATTTAATAAAATATTTTATTTATATAAAATATCTTTATATTATTTTTTTAAATTTTTATATATAAAAAATTGAAATAAATAAAAAGGGAGAAGAGAGAGAAAGAGAGTTAAAAAAAAAGAAAAGAAAAGAGAGATTAGAGAAAAAATGAAAAAAAAGAGAAAAGACAGTATATAAAAGAAAGAAAAGATAAGAGTAAAAGAGACATTTTAATCAATAGTGTTTTTGTCATAATAAATTTTTTTATAATTTTAAAATTCCTTTGAAAATTCAATTAAATTTGATAAGAATTATTTAATTATAGCAAATTTCAAGAATTTAACTAGATAAAATTTTAAATAAATTTTTATTTATATAAAAAATATAAAATGTGAATCTCAAATAAAATGTATAACGAATTTATTTATAACACACTTTTAAATTAAAACTCAACGAAACACTTTTTTTTTTTTTTTCTGGATTTTGGACTTAGTGCCAACAATAGTGAATTGTCCATTAACGCCTTTTGGTGTTGTTAAACTAGACAAGCCTTCCAGTTGCCTTTTTCTTCAAATTAGTGCTCATGTCTTTGATCCCCTAATGTGAACAAACATTATTTACAACTTCTCACGTTTTATAGAAATGCTTGCGCCACAAAGTTGATGGCTGAGCGTGTTGTGGTCGTGCCTGCGCTAAGCATCCATGTTTGTCACTGCAGCAAACATGATGTTTTTGCTTATAAATAAATAAAAAGAAAGGTTTAAGAAAACTCTTTCTGTCTCAGTAATTTTAGTTCAATTAATCAATCAATCATCGTGGAAAAAGATTGAGTTAATCAATGGCTGCATATTCATTGGTATCAGCCGTAGTACTAGAGCTGGTTGTATATGCCGGTATTTGCATAATTGGAGCGGTTCATGCGCAGAGTCAAACTCAACCTACTACAGATCCTAATGAAGGTACGCACGTTTCTATCTCTTTGTTTCAGATAGATGGCGTTGCCTCTTCTTCTTCTTCTTCTTCTTCTTCTAGTTTCTAGATATATATGTTGTAGATTAAGCTATTAGCACAGATAGAAGGGCACAACATTCAGCCTCATCCAAATTCATGGTGAGAACGTTGTTTCAAAACATACAACTTAAAAGTATGTTGTTGATTATGATTTTCTCTCTTTTACATAAACCTAATTCCTTTACATGAAACTATCGCTTAAAGAGAATATATTGTAATTCCATTAAATCAAACACTAATTTACGAGATATCGAACCCTAATTCCATAAAATCAAACTTTAATTTGATAACAGTGAGCTCCGATTTGTTGATCGAACTATAATTGAAATAAATCAAAACCTATTTCCATCAAATCGAACCATAATTTCAGAGATCTAATTCCAAAACTCTAATTTGAATAGAATGATTCCTAATTAAAATGATTTAAACTTCAATTTGAAGATAGTGAATCATAATTTCATTGAATTATGCCTAATTAGAAGATATTAAATCTTAATTTCATTGAATCAAAAGATATAGAATCATAATTTCATTGAATTGAGTATTAATTATGAGATATCAAACCTTAATTCATTGAATTGAACCATAATTTGAAGAGCATGAATCTTGATTTCATTGAAATGAACTTTGATTTGAAAAAGTAGAACTCTAATTTCATTCAATCTAACCATAGAATATAAATGTAGTAAACTTTAATTTCCTATAAAAGATAGTTAAGCTTAATTCCATTAAATCAAACACTTATTTATGTAGAATAAACTATAATTCTATTGTGCTGAATACTAATTTGAAGAAACTAAACCATAATTTGATTGAACCAAACCTTTATTTAAAGAGAATAAACTTTAATTTATTGAATCAAACTATAATTTGAAAAGAGTGAACCCTAATTTATTGAATCAAACTATAATTGAAAGAGATTGGAATTCATTTTCATGAAATCAAATCCTAATTTGATGAGATCTAACACTAATTAATTTCTAATTTCATTAATTTGTAGCCAACCCAAACAAAATGAAAGTTATTAGTTTGATTTGTTCTAGTATTTTCAGAATTTCTACATCATACATTTTACATTAAGAAAATATTTCTTAATCTATAATAAGAAATAATATTTAGAGCATAATTATTACTCTGTGTAATAGAATAAATCAATAGTTTATATATATATATATATTCACAATGGTTTTTTTTAAAAGTTGTCTATTTGTTGATCCAAATTATAATAATTTTAGTTTATACTAATTTAATGCATAAATTAAAATAAAATTAAATAAATTTTATTCACTAAGTAATTTTTGAAGTCTGATTGTGATGTTAAATTTGGAGGGAGCTTTTCTTAGTGGGAAAGAAATAGATTATGAAGGTAAACGATGGAGTAGGGCGGGGCTAAAAAATAAGTTTGAAACTGGGCGAGAAGCAAATAGCAGAATTTGTATTCTGTCTCTATCAAAAACTATGACAAGTAGCGGGAAACAAATAGAAAAATTTGTGTTCCATCTCTATCAAAGACTGTGAGAAGTGCGTCTTACATGCAAAGGGTATTTTGATAAAAATTTATAACTAAGCTTTAACAATAGTGTAGTTACATATAAAATTATTAAATTGTACCAATGATCCTAATTTTTGTATATTTGATCCAATAGATTATTATTTATTTGGGTACATAATGTCTTTAGTGCATATAAGTCAAATCCTTATAGCAAAAAAAAAAATTTATTTTTTTAAAAATATCTGCATAGTGATATGATTAAAAGCAAATAATAGCTTTGCTTAATTTCAGTGCAAATAAATCATTAATTAAGTAATTTTTTGGGTGCCAAAGGATAATGAGATTAAACTCATCATGAAGTTATTACAAGCACCACTAATATTTAATTTAATGTACTTGTATATATGCAGCACTATTATAAGTCTGAGATTTCTATTTTTATTGTGATGAAAAAGAATTAATCATTCTTTTCTTTACTGATGCGTTTTATTTAATATATTTCTTATAAATAAGTTTATTTATTCAAAATTTAATAAATTTATATGAAATAATCTTTTCATAATTTTAATGTGAATTCTGAAAAACGAATTCTGTTAGCGTTACTGAACCAAGATCAAATCGCTCATTGATTTGATAGCGTCAAAGTTGTTTCTTCTACAACTTTGAAATCTCAGTATTGTAGATTTAGTGAATGTAGTTGTTGAGTAAGGACGCATGATAATGAGTCATTAAGACTTTTTTTAAGAGATTTTTTAATATTTTAAATTAACTTGAATTTATAGAGTAATTAAATAATCTTTAGTTAAATGGAGTCTTCAACCAATCTTTTATTCATGTTTAAGTTTTGATTATTATTATTATCGCAGCAAAAGTGTTTAACTCCATATTTGAAAAATGGGGAATATCTGCTGATCAAAACCAATGGAACATAAGCGGAGAGTTGTGTAGTGGAGCAGCTGTTGGTTCGTCTCCGAGTTTTGACGACCAGACTTACAACCCCTTTATCAAATGCGATTGCTCTGCCAATAATGCTACCACTTGCCACATCATTGCCTTGTACATTTCCTCTCTACCATTAGTTTCATTTTATGCCTCACTCTTTCACTCCTTACTAGCTTTCATTTTTAGGTTATGATTATTATCTACATTTGAGCTTTGCTTTTGTAGGAGAGTGTATGCAATCGATGTTGTGGGCGTGATTCCAGATGAGCTATGGACTTTGACTTTCCTCATCAATTTGTATGCTTTCACATCCCTTTCTCCATTTTGCTTGGCTCACACATCATCACATATTGCTTTCTTCCACATGAAATAAAAGTCTAAGCTTTTACCCAATTCTAACATGGGATTAAGAATTATTCAATCAAAACATGTCACAAATGTTATAGATGAGGGTTAGTTTTAGTGTTATTAAGGGAAAGAGGATGGGCTAGTATTGTGTGTAAATGATATCAACAAAAGGGATGAGCCATTGATGTAGTGCCATATGGCAAGATCTTGTATATGTATGAGGTAAGGTGTAAGCTCCAAGTCTGAGAAGAGACATACGTTGCATTCAAATCCATTAGAAAATTTTAAAAATATTTTTTTATTGATTGTCTACTTTAAACTCACAAAGTTAAATCTTCCTAATTATCTCAAAATTAAGAGTTAGATCGCAAATTTTCCCACTAATTTATAATTAATGTACCTAATGTGATAGAATACTTATTAAGATAATTATCTTTATAAGAAAACATAAATTATTGAATTTTTAAAAGATTAGAATATATTTATTGCGGCATGATAATATAAAATTGATATTAAAGAGACATCATGCATATGTATTCTGTTGATGACATATGTATTAGCAAAGATCTATTTATTTTTTTGCATAAAAAGTTTTTGACGAAAGCGGATTGTATTGATATAATTACTCATAGTTGATAAACAATCAAGTAGTTGTAAGTAATAATAGTAAGAAAGGCAACAAGGAAGGCTAGTAGGCAAGCGCTAGGAAAGGTTAATAAGGAGGTACTAGTGAGAAGAGCTAGCAAGTAAGGATTCACAAAAAGGGCTAGCAAGGAGAGCTAGCGAAGAGCTAGTAAGGAAGATTAGCAAGAAACACCAACGAAAAGAGCTAACAAAGAGGGCTAATGAGGATGGCCTAGCGAGGAAGGAAGGCTATACAGCAAATTGGAAGGTGAGGATAATGATTTAGTGATTATTTAAGAGTGTTCTATATATATGAGGTAGGATCATTCTTGGAGAACTTGGAATGTTTTATTTGAAGAGGTTTGCATTCTTTCTTGGGTATCTCGAAATGCTTTGAGGATAATCAACTTGGAGGGTAAAAAGTACTACTTTCTCTAACTCAAAAAGGTTATTACCATCCAATTTTCACATTATTTAAAAAAACATTTAATATTTTGTCAACTCATCAATTATAGTATATTTTCCCTTTTATATACTCAATTATCTTTAATGAGAAATAAATATACTTTTTTAGTTTAGTAATTAATGAGGTAAATTAGGAGGATTGTTTATAAATATTTTTAATTTAGTGAAGGTGGACATATATTTTAGGACATTCTAAAAAAGAATAATGAACAATTTTTTTAGAGTATCCACAATGAGGAATGGTGTAATACCCTTCATTCAACTCTATTATTACACCTCCACTGATAACATTTTATTGTGCGTGTAATCAATGTCAAAACATAAATGTCAATGGTACCAAAACAAAACCGTTGTGTAAATATTTTACACCCCACGCATTAAGAAATTTTATAAGTTACCAATAACTTTTATTTTATTATTTATTTTTTTTGAAGATTTTGTTTATAAATATTTTACAACTTTTGTTTCAATTTATTATTCTCATTCTCCTGCTTTATCTTTTTCTTCAGCCTCTTTTCCAATTTTTTAAAATTTCAGGAAAGTTAAAATTTTATTTAAGTTAATAAATAAATTTTTAAAAATAATGATATAATTTTTAGAAAATAAACTTATTTGTGTATTGGGTATTAATTGTAAATTATTAAATAAATATGTGATTTGATTGTGAGTCTATATTATTATACTCTTTCAAAGTGTAATCCATAATGAACAATAGTCTAATGAAAATGGGAATAATAAAATAATGATATGATATATGGATTACACTCTAAGTGTGGAAACTATTGTGGATGCCCTTAGGATGGAGGGACTAAGTAAAAAGTATTAGGCATAAGATTGGTCGTTCTTCCTAGGAGTTACTCATATGATATGAGAATCTTGTGCGTGAGAGGTATGTAAAGTGACGAGGTTAGTCATTAAAGTATGCATTTTTTCATTGTGTACGAGGCAAAAGGGATGAGGGTGGATTATCCTTTACTTCATATCATATGTATTGTACTATAGGACTATGCCTTCAAGCAAATCACATGAGGGGAAATGAGTGGTACATATCCTACAGGCTTGTTACATGTAGGTTGAGGAGGTACCTTCTCTAGGTAAATGATGTAGAGAGGACATTTTCTCTATAGAGAGAGGAATCTTTGAGATGAGAGATAAAAAGGGGCAATGTCATAGTTTTTGCCAAAAATATAAAGGAGGTAGGATTAGCAGGGAAAGAAGGATAAGTGGTACACTCTTGCCATGTACTAAGGAAAAGGAAAATTGAGATAATGGATATATAAGACAATTTCATATTCACCAATATAGGCCCCTAAAGGAGGTCGAGGATGATTGGATAAAGCGATAGGCAGAGATGGTGATGCAGTAAAGAGATGTAAGTAAGGTTGTTGGCTCTTCTTAGTTGTGTGCCTCACTGTTTAGTTAGAGCAGCCTATTCAATGCCAGGTGCAGAGATGTGGAATTTTAATTGTCCATCATTTGTTTGTGATCTATTACATTTTGATGTTGCTTAGTAATATAATCCTCTTATTTTCAACATAAAAAAAAAGTTTAGTTTATCAGTTTAACTGGGGAATAACATCATTGAAAAATTTAGTGATTAAGATCAAGTAAACAGAATATATATATCAGTTCAGCCTAAAACGAGAGAATCTCAATCCAGAGCATCCTTTTGGGGATTTGGTTTCCGTAATATTGATCAACAAATGCATATGTTGCCAACTTGCTCAGTGTGCTGTTCACTGTGCTAGATTTTGCTCCCATTTCTTTCAGGGATTTGCGTCAGAATTACTTGACTGGTACCCTGTCTCCATCTATTGGCAATTTAATTCACATGCAGTACCTGTAAGCTTTATCTAAAACTCTCTACTTTTACTAATTGGTCGGGAATATATACTGTTTCTGCTTTTCTGACGTTAAATTAATACTTTGATTAGGAGCTTTGGCACTAATTCACTGTCGGGGGAGGTTCCCAAGGAACTTGGGTTGCTCACTGATTTAAGATCATTGTAAGTTGATTTAACTGGCTGCTGATTGATGAATTCGCGATTCAATAGATGGAGACAGCTATCTACTGTTGTTTCTCTTTTCTTTAAATCTGACTGTTTTTAATAATGCTTTTAGATGGCTGTTTCCACACAAATGGTAATTTTTTTGTTGCCCAAGGATATATTTAGTGGTACAAGGGCATCCAATATCGTATTGTTATATGGTTGTGCTGCACTTACATTTGATTATCTGAAATAAGATGCTTCATTTGTTGATTTTTTTTTTCTCAATGTTGCAGAAGTTTCGCATCAAACAACTTCTCTGGTACTTTGCCATCTGAGCTTGGAAATTTAATGAAGTTAGAACAATTGTAAGTTTTGTTTACTAAACTTTACTCTGTTTTTAGTGCAATACTTGTTAGTTTATATGCAGTAGAAGTAGATTTTAGAAATCTTAATCACTTTAACATCTGGGGAATTGTAGATTTTATAAATCTTAATCACTTTAACATCTGGGGAATTGAAATGACTTCCAATATTTGAGTTGTTAGCTAGTGATATGCTAGATAATTTCCGGAAACAAATCCTTGATCCCTTCAATATGAAGGTTCAGTTAATACAAATTAATGTACAAACATATTATGATGAATGCAATTATTGTTTTTCCCATACTAGAGTGAATATTGGCAGAAGAAGAAATGTGCTTTATGTTCTTATATACACCCACAGTGGGTATTGACTTCAGCAATTTCCTTTAGTTTGAAAATAATGTGCAGTTACCTACAATAGGGAGATCTTGAAAATGCAGTAGGCAACTGCAAAGTTGTTACTTGTCAACATACTGAAGTTGTTCACTTCTTAATGCGAGTTATAGGCTCAATGAAAAATTGTTTTATTTCCCCCAAAACTATGAGGTACATTGAAATGCAATGCAGACAACTAATTATCATCTAATTATTCTATGTTTAAACTCCAAACTGATGGTGGTTAACTGGTGGAACAACCTCTCAAATTTGGGGTTCATTGTTTATAACTCTTTCATAGAATGGGAAAATTAGGATTCTGTTCTAACTGATTTAGTCTTCTTCCACTTTTGTCCATCAATCTTTTTTTTAGCCTCAAATTTTATTACTTATTTTTCATCAACTTTTTATATTGCAATGTTTAATTTCATGGAAGGAGGTCAGTGAGACCAACCAGCTGTCCAGTATCCTCAGTGCATTAGTTTCATAATGAAATTTGATTCATCAATTCGTTTTGGTTCTTGTTTAACTCTTGATAAGAGGTGTTTATATGCCCACTGAAATGACAAGCATAATTATCTATTGAACTAAACTGGTGTAATGCATTTTAATTAATATATATGTAGTATTTATGTGGTGACTTATGTTGCTACGCCCTGGTATATAAATAATTCGTTATTCAATTCTTAGAGAGATTGAAATCTATATTATTGCATCCTGCAAAAATAATCCCCAGAAAATGTTAAGCAGAACAGCATATGAAACTAGAGCATGGGCTGGAAAAGTGAAAGTAAATCCATCAAAATGCTCAATTTCCTTTCATTATGCAGTGGAAATAGTTTGTGATGAAAATATGTGCATGTGTCTATGAAACTTGTGAAGAGTTCCTGAAGTATGCTAGAACTAACCATTGAATGACAAAGATTATGTCATCTCAGCCTGTCAACTTTTCTTCTCATACAGTGTTGTAAGTTTTCTCATGATTGGTAATTACATGTTTCGAAGCAAAGATGACAGATAAAACACAGCTGATAAAAATTGCTTATCTTGACAGTTATTTTAGTGGCTCTGGAGTTAGTGGTGAGATTCCTCTCACATTTGCTAACCTACGGTCAATGCGTACAATGTAAGAAATCATGGACTCAGAAAAAACCTTTTCTGAAGGATATTGATAAAGTATGTTACATTGATTGTTTTTCTCACTACTGTTTTTCTCAGGGATGCTTCAGACAATGAACTTACAGGCAGGTTACCTGATTTCATTGGGAATTGGTCAAACCTTGTAAGCTTGTATGATGATGTTAATTTTCTAAAGCTCAAGCTTAAGTTACTAGAGGCTTGATCTCAAATTTCATTTTATACTCAATGACAAAACTGCTTCATTAGGAAATTGGTTAGATTTATGTTACTGTTTTAAATGCCAAAAACTGCATGCTTAATTATATCAGCTTCTCATAAATGTGACTGCAGAAGGTTTGAAGGGAACTCCTTTGAAGGTCCCATCCCATTAGCATTATCCAGCCTAACTTCTTTGACAGAGCTGTGAGTGCCTACATATTTTGTATGATTTTGTTTATATGTTATAGACCTTTAGTACCAACAACCTATTGTTATTTGCAAATATAGGAGAATAAGTGGTTTATCAAATGGAAGCTCTTCACTGGCATTTCTCAAAGACTTGAAGTCTCTAACTGTCTTGTAAGGCAGCAAAATTCTCTCATCTGATGCAGTAATCTCAATGGTAATTTGACAACTCATTTCATGTCTTGCAGGGTGCTGAGGAACAACAATATATCAGGTTCAATTCCATCCAATATTGGAGAATACCATAATTTAACACAGTTGTAAGTTATTTTTATAAATGTGCCATCTTAGATCTGTGAATATTTTAGGTTGAGCTCTGGTGGCTTAGATATTCTATAATTTATTAAATGATTATTAATTGGCTGCATCACTTTTTGTAGTGGGGGCACTCAAATTCCATAAATTTCTAGAATTAATTAATCAAGTTTAGAAGTTTGGTTATACATTTGTAATTGGGTTATTGATCACTTCAAAGTAACCAAAAATGCAATGTTGATGATCAGGAGGAGGTTTTGAAGGTGTATTTGCCTGAGGGATCATTGCATTTTTTTTTTAATTACTATGCATAAACTGTTCAGCAGCTTTACTTATCTCTAGTCTTATACTGCAATGATTTTTGACCTAGGGATTTGAGCTTCAACAATTTAGCTGGAGGGATACCAGACTCACTTTTCACTTTGAGCCAGCTCTCTTTCTTGTAATAGATCATCTCTGCTTAATTTTGTCATACATAATATGCATTTCATCTTGAGCCATGTGCTGCTCCCTTCATGCACAGATTTCTTGGAAATAACAAGTTAGATGGTTCTCTTCCAGCAGAAAAGGCTGCAAGACTTCGAAATATGTAAGGATATCTCACATATTAGTGTTCAGCCTCACGTACTATATACTGACATAATAAATTGAATGAATTGGCTAGAATATTTACTCTTTTTTCTTTATCAATTTATAATTACAGAGATGTTTCATACAATAATTTAGCAGGGAACCTTCCTTCTTGGGTCAATGATCAAAATTTACAACTGTAAGTTCTCATTCCACTGTTCTTTACTCTTATAATGATTTTTCTCAGAAATTTCCGGCTATTATTCTCTATGAACTTATTGATGAAAGAAACTCAGTCTAAAATTTTTAAATATTTGTGGTTTGTGTAGTAATTTAGTTGCCAACCTCTTCACAATAGACCTTTCAAATAGCAGGTAACTATTTTTGTCAGTATTCACCTTTAATGCTTAAACATTCTAGTGAAATGTGATTGATACTAACGAAATTCTTATTAGAATTTAACCATCGACCCTATATTAATAAGCTGCTATGAGGCTTTTGACAGGGTAATTTATTTTGAACAACAACGTTTAATAGTGTAAGAAGTTGAGTAAAACTAAAATAGAGTATATACCTTCCAATTTAGCAACGGAAGGAAAGGTACTTGAAGATTGTTTAGCCAAAATGATATACAGTCCCACAAAGTGTACATTTTGAATACATGCTATTTATAATTGTCGAAATCATTCTCAATTAAAACCTGTTTGGGTGGTGGGAAAGAAGGATGTTAATAAATATAACTATTGGTAACCTATAGCATTAGCGTGTGAATAAATAACTATTGATAACTTATCTTTTGCTCTCTTTTCATAGATATCAGGTGTTTCAATTACTCATTAGAGGAGACCAAGTCAATCCCGTTACACTATTAAATTCTTAGTATCTGGTATAACATCTTTATTGGTCACGTAATGACATTCCTCTTTGGCTTTCAGTGGTTTGCCATCAGGCCTGGATTGTCTTCAACGTAGCTTTCCTTGCAATCGAGGCTTTCCAATCTGTAAGTACATAAATGCTGCGGTGCTTGCAGAGACATTTCCTGTCCGACAGACCATCTTTATACTTTTTTAAATGCTTCTTGGAAAATTATGCAACCAGCCCCTATTCCTAACAAGAAAAATAATTCAAATTTTAATTGAAAGAAAAGGTCTAAAAAGAAACAGGTGATGAGAATGTGCTTAATCTAGTGTGACCTTTACATTTATAAGTAATGAATTCCAGCTAGTAGACTATTATACTGCTAGTGCTATTCTAGGGTCAGGAATGTCCAGTCATTCAAGTATAAGAAAACACTCGGGGATGTGTAGGCTTTCTAAAATTTTAACTCGATAAATTCTGATCTTTTCCTGATGGGTGTGTATTTTGTTTTGGCGTGCAGATTCTCAATTTGCAATAAAATGTGGTGGTCGACAGATTACATCTTCTGATAATATTGTATATGAGAGGGATGATGAGACTCTTGGTCCAGCAACCTATGATGTTGCTAGCACAAGAAGATGGGGTGTCAGTAATGTCGGATATTTTATGGGAACCAAAGATCCTCAGTCTATAGTTTTCTCTTCATCTCAATTTACGAATACTTTAGACTCTGAGTTGTTCCAGACGGCAAGAGTTTCTGCTTCATCACTAAGATACTATGGTTTGGGACTTGAAAATGGCATTTACACTGTCAATCTTCAGTTTGCAGAAACAGTGATTGAGGGTGGTAACACATGGAGGAGTCTTGGGAGGCGTGTTTTTGATGTTTATGTCCAGGTCTGTCTTATAACATGCTTTTTTATGCTGTGAGTCGGAGAACAACCTAAAATTTCTGCATGAATGGTCAAGGAAGATGGGTTTATCTTTGACGTTATATTTGCCTACAACTATGTTTTAATTTGAGTTCTGGAACCTAATTGCAACTGACTTCTTAAACACTGCGGTGAATATGTTTTCTTTTCTGCATGAGTGGTCAAGGAAGATGGGTTTATCTTTGACATTATATTTGCCTACAACTATTTTTTAATTTGAGTTCTGGAACCTAATTGCAACTGACTTCTTAAACACTGCAGTGAATATGTTTTCTTTTCTGCATGAATGGTCAAGGAAGATGGGTTTATCTTTGACGTTATATTTGCCTACAACTATTTTTTAATTTGAGTTCTGGAACCTAATTGCGACTGAGTTCTTAAACACTGCGGTGAATATGTTTTCTTGCAAAAGTCAGAATTTCCTTTTTTGTTTTTTAATTGAAGTCCTGAAGTTGTTATTCTAGGGGAATCGTGTTCTAAAGGATTTTAACATAAGAAAGGAAGCGGGTGGAGTCTCTAAACGAGCTGTTGCAAGAGACTTCAAGGTTCTGGTATCAGAAAATTACCTTGAAATCCATTTGTTTTGGGCTGGAAAAGGAACTTGCTGCATTCCTTTGCTAGGTACATACGGACCTTCTGTTTCAGCAATTAGTGCTACCCCAGGTATTGCAACTAGTAAAACTTCTTTTGAATTTTTACTCATGCTGATACCAGGCTACTGAGTTCTGAGATCTATGCAGATTTCATACCAACTGTTAGTAACAATCCTCCAACCAGTAAAAAGGATAGCACTGGTATAATTGTGGGGATTGTTGTTGGGGTAGGAGTAGCGAGCTTTCTGCTTGTTTTGGTCCTTTTTTTGGTCATTCAAAGAAGAAAAAGGCAAAGCAACTATGATGGAGGTAAAGTAGACTATCAAGCTCCATATATGTTTCAAACGCGGTATTGGCCAACATGATTTTTGCTTTTTATTGGTACTTTACAATTGAACATTAACAAACCTTAGTGTCAAACACATCAGGGACGATTAAACTTGTAATTTTTTTCCAATTTTCCGTGTTCCACTGCAACTTTTACTGGAGTCTTTGCAGCTTAAAATATTTAATTCTATGATTAGAAAAAGTAGTTTTTTGAATGACCTTTGTTTTGTGTCGAGATTGCAGAGCTCCTTGGTATAGATGCGAGGCCATACACTTTCAATTACGCTGAACTGAAGACTGCTACAGAAAACTTTAGTCCTGCCAACAAGCTTGGAGAGGGAGGATTTGGACCTGTTTATAAGGTATGCAAATATCTAACTCAATGAAATTGTAAACTGATAGTCTTTCACCTCCATTTAATATTTTATTCCATGAGCAATAATGTGGAATAAATTGGACTCGAGTTCAGTTATTCACTGGGCATGCTATTTTCAGTCGGTTGTAAACATGAACCCCAAACATTTTTTGGTTGTGGAATCTATGTTTTGACCAAGGATGAATTCAGAAATTTGAATTAGTGGAAGCAAATATGTATGTCATGTGTGTTGTTAAATAAACCTAATTAACCCTAAAATTTTCAAAATTTTTCTATTTTAAAATTTGAATTTTATATTTTTTTAGTTAATTCATCTCCAAATTAATTGAGTTTTTGCAACTTCACTATATTAAATATATTTTAATGTCATTAAGGTAAAATTCATAATTATTCATGTTTTAGAAAAAGAGAAATTTATTAATATGGGAGAAATTTGAACTTAAATGATCTCACATTTAAAATTAAAGTAAAATATTAGTTTCTTTTTTTATTAATTATTTTTAGTATATTAAGAATGTTAATTTTGTATATATGATCATTACTTATTTAATCATTTTATTCATAAAATTAATATAAAATAATATTAATCATATTACTATAGGCCTAAGAAAATTAAAATAATAATAAAGAGTTAAAGTCTAGTTTAATATACAAAAAAGGTAGATAATTTATTTATATTTCAAACATTAAGATAAAAAATATTATATTAACAAAATATGTATTATATGAATTGCTTTATTTTAATTTAAACATATTATATTAATATATGTTTGATAAGTAAAAAAGAAAAAGACATATGAATTAGATTAAATTAATCTATTCTTATCTAATAATTAAATAGTGCTAACTTTCAAATATATGGATAAATCTAAATCATTAACTGACAAAAAAAAATATGAGTAAATATAAATTATCAAGTGTGAGAGCAAGCAAATATAATTTTTTTCTTATTATGGAAGCAAACTTTATAATTAAAAAAAAAAAATTCAGGTCATATATTTTAAAAAAAATAGGGGGCAGTGGGGTCAATTGCCTTCTTTTTTTCTTTTTTATCATTTTACATGGTTGAGCTGTTTGAAAGAGAGAGAGAGAGAGAGAGAGGGGTGTGTGTGTGTTAGGAGTAGGGGTGAGCAAACGGGCGGTTCGATTTTTTACCAAATTTTAATAAACTGAATTTTTTATACTTATAACCGAGCCGAACCAAAATTTTTGAAAAAACCGAACTGATTAAACTGAAATTTGTGTTTATAAACCAAACTGATCTTATAAAAAGTTTGGTTTGGTTCGGTTTATTTCAATTAAATTATATGTATTTTAAATCTGGTTTGATTCAAATTGGTATGATTTATTTATTACTTTTGTTAATTCGGTTTTCTATCTAAAAAACCGAACTGAAAACCGAATTTTTTTAAAATTATAACCGAACAAACCGATTTTATTTAAAGATCAAACCGAATTGAACCAGCTCAATTTGGTCTATTTTTTCGGTTCGGTCAAGTTTTTGCTCAACTAGGGGGGGAGGAGCCTTGGTGACTCAGAGGTCATGGGTTCAAATGACATGCAACGGAAAGGCTGCATGTTTCTCCAGTCCACAATGCATGAAACCTAGGAGAATGGCAATAGAATGAAATTCATTTTTTTAAAAAAATATTCTGAGCATATCTATTTTACTCATTGTTCTTACCTGAATTTTGCCCTTAATAGGGAACACTTAATGATGGGAGAGTGATTGCTGTTAAGCAACTTTCTATGGCATCCCACCAAGGAAAGAGCCAGTTTGTAGCAGAGATTGCTACTTTATCTGCTGTGCAACACCGCAACCTTGTGAAATTGCATGGATGCTGCATTGAAGGAGATAATTTGCTCCTTGTTTATGAATATCTTGAGAATAAGAGTCTTGATCAAGCATTATTTGGTATGATATTTGCTATATATATATATATATATATATTGGAGTAACTTGGTGGAAATGGAGTTATACATGGATTGCATGATACAGGAGAAAGAAGTTTGAGTCTCGACTGGCCAACACGTTATGGAATATTATTGGGAGTAGCCAGAGGTCTAGCTTATCTCCATGAGGAGTCAAGGCTTCGCATTGTGCATAGAGATGTGAAGGCCAGCAATATTCTGCTTGATTCTGGGCTCATTCCCAAAATTTCAGATTTCGGTTTGGCCAAACTTTATGATGATAACAAGACCCATATAAGCACCCGTGTTGCTGGGACATTGTAAGATCCTGCTCATTTTTTTTCTTTTGTTTCTTTTTGGCTAACTTATTTATTTCCAGCTTTTTTTTGAAAAGTAAAACAAATAAATTGTGACCCTAGAAATTGGCCTTCTAACTTCATCATTCCTAACGTAGTGGGTATCTGGCACCGGAGTATGCTATGCGTGGACACCTTACAGAAAAGGCTGACGTCTTTGCCTTTGGCGTTGTGGCTTTGGAAGTCGTGAGTGGGAGGCCAAATTCAGACTCAAGTCTGGAAGAAGAAAAGATATATCTTCTTGAATGGGTACGATTTAACGCCTGTGTAGTGCTCTTGTTAAAACTTAAATTCATCTGTGTTTTCCTTCTTCTTTTAGCAAGTTTTAGTTACACTTATCTCTAATCTGAGCTATCATAGGATTAATGCGTTCATGTAATTTACCATTGTAAAAGTTGCAGAATCATTAAAAGGTTGGATGCAAATTAATGGTGACCTCATAAACTTTTAATGTCTTTCTCCTTCCCTCCATTTCCTTTTTTGAAATGACATAAAAATGAGGTTTTCCTTTGAAAAAAAAATCTATAATGATTTATTAAATTGTGAAGGATCTTGAACAACTTGTTTCAGCATTAAGAAAGCGTAATTTAATCTTATGGTCACTGATCAAAATTTTATTATAATAATTAAAGATTAATTTTATTCAATTAGGTCATTTAAATATTATTATTATTTCAGCTAATATAATTTGATCAAATTAAAATATCTTAGTTCACCAAACTGTTAGGTAACAATTAACATTCA
>CATIWR010095712.1:0-23753 GCA_949677035.1 Omphalea diandra | reverse complement strand
GTGTTAGCCATTAAAACACAAGTTGTAGTAAGTTGGGTGTGAGCTTGAAAAACACCATTGAATTAGTAAAATACCCAATTGAGTGATTGGGGAGTGGATGTAGGGATTGTTTTGCCCGAACCACTATAAAATCTTTGTGTTCTTTCTAATCCCTCTTCTTCTCTTCATCCTTATTTTTAATTTTTTAAACACCAATTCAACCCCCCCCTTCTTGGTGCCTAGGGACAACAGAGGGGTAATATCTACTTAATTGACTTAGATAATTTGGCTATCCAATCTTTCAAGTGTCTTATGTCTCTTAAAAATAAAGCTTGTCTATGGCATAAAAGACTTGGTCATGCTAGCATGGAGCTCATACAAAGCCTATCTAAATGAGAGCTAGTGGAAAGTCTTCCCAAGCTAGAATTCTTAAAGGAGAAAACTTATAAACCTTGCTAAATAGGGAAGCAACATCAAACTTCCTTTAAAGAAAAAAACATTGTAAGTACATCTAGACCCCTTCAACTTATCCATATAGACTTGGTTGGACCTACTAGGAGTGCTAATTTAGGTGGAAAGTATTATGCTTTTGTTCTAGTTGGTGATTACTCTAGGTTTACTTGGGTATGCTTTCTAGCTCATAAGAATAACACTTTTGATGCTTTTAAAAGTTTTACAAAAATGGTTCAAAATGAAAAATGTTACTTCATTTCTTCTATAATAAGTGATCATAGAAAGGAATTTCAAATTGATTCTTTTAAAACTTATTACTAAGAGAATGAGATTTCTCATAATTTTTCTACTCCTAGAACACCACAACAAAATGGTGTTATAGAGAGGAAAAACATAACATTAGTAAAGATGGCAAGAACCATACTCAATGAGTATTCTTTGCCTAATTAGTTTTATGCTGAAGCCATCAATACATCTTGTTATATTACTAACTGTGTTTTCAAAAGACCCGTTGTTAACAAAACTTCTTATGAGCTTTGGAATGGTAGAAAACTTAAAATTTCATACCTAAGAGTTTTTGGATGCAAATGCTACATCTTAAATACTAAGGACAACCTTGGAAAATTTGACTCTAAAACAAATGAAGGAATTTTTCTACGCTGTTCCATCTCCAGTAAAGCCTATAAAGTTTTCAATAAAAGTACTATGGTTGTTGAAGAGTCTATGAATATTGTGTTTGATGACTCTAGTAATCTTAATCTTGGGAAAGGTTCTCTTATTGATAAAATTGTAATTGGCTTTTAGAAATTAGAGCTACCCCAAGAGAAATAGTGATTGACCTTAAAGAAAATAAGTCATCAAAAGAAAAAAAGAAATGCCAACCGTAACAAGTAGAAATTACAGCTTAAGATCTTCCCAAGGATTGGAGATTCTCTAAACATCACCCAAAATATCTAATCGTTAGTGAGACATCTAAAGGAGCAAGTACTAGATCTCAACTTCAAGCATTAGATAATAATCTTGCCTTTGTCTCTCAATTTGAGCCAAAATCAGTTAATAAAGCTCTTATTGATAGAAGTTAAATGATTGCTATGTAAGAGAAACTCAACCAATTTATGAGAAATAAAGTATGGGAACTAGTTCCTAGGCCTAAGGATCACCCTATTGTGGGATGTAAATGGGTGTTTAGGAACAAGTTAGATGAGTAAGGTTTCATTACTAAAAATAAAGCTAGATTGGTTTTAAAGGGATACAACTATGAAAAAGGCATTAATTATGATGAAACCTGTGCCCTTATAATAAGATCAGAGGCCATTATGATTCTCTTAGCATATGCTTGTTGCATGAATTTCAAACTTTTCCAAACGTATATTAAAAGTGCATTGTTAAATGGTCTTATTGAGGAGGAAATTTATGTTAAATAACCTTCTAGTTTTGAGTCTCATGTTTTTAAATTAACTAAAGCCTTATATGGTTTGAAGTAAGCTCCAAAGGCTGGTATGAAAGGCTTAGTTCATCTCTTTTACTAAATGATTTTGAAAAAGGGAAGGTTGACACAACTTTGTTTGGAAAAAGGCATAATCAAGGTACACTTATTGTGCAAATATATGTTGATGACATTATATTTGGTGCTACTAATGAATCTTTTTATGAAGATTTTGCTAAGTATATGACTAGGAAATTTGAGATGAGCATGATGGGAGAGCTTAAGTTCTTCCTTGGTCTACAAATTCAAGCAAACCAAAAAGGCATCTTCATCAATCAAGCCAAGTACATAAAAAATCTACTTATGAGATTTGGCATGGAGGGATGCAAAATAGCTTAGACATAATTGAGTGCTACCATCAAGCTAGACAAAGATGAATGGGTAAGCCAATTGATGAAAATATGTATAGAGGTATGATTGGTTCTCTCCTCTATCTCACTGCTTCTAGACCTGACATCATGTTTAATGTATGCATATGTGCTAGATTTCAGTCTTGCCCTAAGGAATCTCATTTGAATGTAGTTAAAAGGATTCTTAAATAGTTTCATGTCACAATGCACCTAAGTTTATGGTATCTTAGGAACTCATCTTTTAGTTTTTTAGGGTATTCAAATGCATATTATGTTGGCAGTTTATTAGATAGAAAAAACACTTCTGGAACTTGCCAATGTATAAGAGAATGTTTAGTTTATTGGTTTAGTAAAAAGCAAGTTTCAGTTACCTTATCCACCACTGAAGCAAAATATATGACAGTGGATTATTATTGCACCCAGGTTCTTTGGATGAAACAATAACTTAAGGATTATGGCAAAGATGTTGATCACATTCCCATCAAATATGATAACACAAGTGCAATAAATTTTTCAAAGAATCCCATCTAACACTCTAGAAGCAAACATATTAACATTAGGCATCATTTTCTTAGAGATTATGTCCAAAATGGTAATGTGGTGATTGAGTTTATTGACATGAATCATCAACTTGCATACATTTTTACCAAACCCCTTAATGAAGAGAGGTTTAACTTCATTAAGAGGGAGCTAGGGATGCTTAATGGAAGCTCCCTAGGGTGAAAATTAGATCTCACTTTTTATTCCTTATTGTGTATGTCACTTTGAATGATTGAATTATGTGTTTGATATTTGTGGATGTTGATTATATTAGATGTGTTAATTTTGTAAGCAATTAAGCTCTTTCATTTCAATTTGCTAGAATTAATCATCACTACATTGAGTGGATCATAACTAGGAAGGCCAACTCATATTTTATTTGTATTTCTTTTTGCCTTGTAATTCGCTGTCGCAATGATTAAATCATAATTGCCATTTATATGCACTTATCTTTTTTTGTCAAATTTATAATTCGCGGTCGCTATTTTTGATCGCCACCATAAACTCTTTCAAAATTCAAATTCTTTAACCATTAACTCCTTCATTTTCTAAGGAATTCTTAACCGTTGCTCATAATTTTTATAGTTAACGGTCGTGACTTAAGGTTCACGATCGCGACTTGAGGTTCACTATCGTGACTTGAGTAACTGTTAGGTATTGATTGATTTGACTGTCAACCGATACCAACCCCTCATTTAATGCATTTTTTTGTTGTTTGTTGCCATTTTCTATTAAGTTTTTGCCTATTTAAACCATCATAACACCCTTTCATTATACTTTTAACTTCCCTTTTCATCTATAACTCTTTTCCTCTCATAAATCCTTCAAAACCTTCTCAACTTTCCTCAATGGGACCTAAGAAGCTTTTAAGAGCAAAGAAAGGTAAAGGCATTGCCCAACCTTCTGGCCCTCCCACCCTTCACTTAATGATAGGAATAACTAAAGAGGAGAAAGACCATTATAAAGCTAACTCCAACAAAACATTCCAACCCAATAAAATTCCCTCTGCTTTTATCTTTGAGTCCCTTAGAATCAAGGATGAAATTCATGCCTTCTTATCAAACTTGGTTTGGAATAAGTTTATCTTTTGAGTTAAACCCAATATGAATAGATAGTCAAGGCATTCATGTGTATGATCACCTTGAGTAAGAGAGCTAAATCCAAAGCAAGTTTGTACGGGTTAGTCTTTCAGGCTTTTGGGGACCCTTATCTTATCGCCTTTAAACAACTCTATAATCTTTTCAACCTTTAAGTATGATATCCCATTCATCATCTCTGCACTTGATATCATCTATTCTGAATTTTGATGTGAGATATCCATAAAAACAAAACATGATCGAAAGACATCTCTAGCTAAATACATTTGCACCTACCAAATTGGCTTCTTCACCGCATTATTACTTTATCTGTAAATGCTAGAGGTGATAGAAATGAAAAAAGTCTCTCAAAAAGACCTAGCATTTCTATTTTTCTTAACCAAAAATAAGCCCATCCAAACTAGGCGATACCTTATGGATCAATTGATTCATATGAGTACGAATCCCAAGAGCCAATTACTTTTTCCCTCTAATGTCACAACCATCTATAGGTATGTGAGAGCCCTTAATGAGGAAAATGAAAAATTTTTTACAAAGAAATATTTGCCATCCCATAATTTCCTTGATTTACCATACCTCATCAATGCCAAGGCTATACATTTAGACACTTAGACTTATACCTTGGGATCATTTATGCCTAAAAAGCTTGAAACCACTCAAGCCTTAAAGAAGAAGGGGCTTGTGATAAAGGAGGGTGCCCAACCAATACCATTTCCCAAGCATAAACCAAAGCCTAAGTCTTCTGCCATCTCTCTCTCCTCAATTAATAAGAAATTGGACAAAGTAATGAGGATGATCAAAATGAGGTTTCTTCTTCTTTCCCACCTCTATAGTGATTTAGTGGACCTTCAAGAGAAGGTAGGTACCACACCTTGCCACCTCTCAGACTTTAAGGATTGGAAGGATATTTCATAAGAGGAAGAAGATCAAGAGGTGGAAGAAAAGGGATGAAACAAAGGCTGGAGAAGAAGATGAAGAAATTAGATACTCTAGTAATGATGATAGCTCTCCAATTTTCTAGACGTCTTAGGCTTGTAATCTTTCTATGATTACTTTTTTATTCTATTTTGGCTTTAAATATTTTTATGTTCTTATTTATTCACATTAATAAAATTTCAAGTTTATGTTTCGTATGTCTATTTTTGTACTTGAAATTTACTTATCTCTCTTTTTAATCTTGATAAAAGGTGAGAGATCTCGTGAAACAAAATTGCATGACATAATCAAGAGGAGTATAAGTTGAGGGGAAATAATATCAATTTAGTTGTTTACATTTCATATTTAAATTGATATTTTACCAAATTCAAATTTGTTAAACTTAGTTAACCATCTCAACATCACACTAAGGCAACTCTTTATCCTTTACAAAATCAATCTAAGTTGTCAAAATAAAAAAGGGGGAGATTGTTAGACTATGTTGGTCAAACCTTAGTCAAAACTCTCTTTTGATCTTAACAATAAGGATTGATATGTTCTAACATCATTTTTAAGTGTTTATTTTATAGTTTTTAAGTTAGGTTTGCATTAGAAGCTGGATGGATGTCTAAATCTCAAACCTTATGAAAGGCCTTCTAATTCACGACTAAGATTCCCTAATTTGCAACATGAACTATAAAGAAGAGTGGTTGACTTTGGTCTAGAAAGATTCGTGGAGCAACTCAATGTCGTGATCTAAGCAAGAAAGCCATGAAGACCAAACAGACGGATTCACAATAGGCATTGCATTTGGAATCACGACCATTATTTTTATAGTTGCTTAGAAGGAATTGAGTCTATAATGATAGCTTGCTAGGTGTCCAAGATAATTGTTGACATATCAAAATTCATGAGGGTGAAATGGTTTTTGAGATCACAACCTGTTGAAGCAATTTTTCTTTATCAAATAGAAGGATTCGTGGTGCCAGTCATGTCCAAGAAGAACTTAAATCGTGATCGTGACTTTTGGTTGGTTGATTGAATGCAATATCTATTTTTTTTGGAAGACTAATAACCATATGCCACGTGGACTAGCCACTACATATAAATGAGGTTCGCTACCATGATTTCAACCTTTTTAGTGCAAAATACCATGACTTTCTAGTTATGACTGTGAAATTAGTCTAACAGGCATTTAATGTAGGATCTACCTGGATTACCTTTGAGATTTAGACATAGTTTCTTAGCAACATCTTTTTAGTGGTTGTGAAGTTTCCTAGTAACATTTTTTGGTGATTGTGACCTATAAATACTCCACCAAACAAAAATGAATGCAAAAGAATAGCATTGAGCATAGCCAAACTCTTGCAATTTTATTTTCAACCTTAATTCTTTGTATATGAATTGATATTAGTGGGTATGAGCATTGAACACCATTGTAATTGGATTTGAGAGTTAGCCTAGTTGTAAAACTCTTGTAATAGGTTAAGTGTGAGCCTTTGGGAAACACTTGAGAAGTTTTTGTGTGAGCCCTTAAAACATAAAACATAAAGTGTACAAGTTTGGTATGAGCTTGGAAACACCATTTAGTGTTACTGGAACACCTAATTATGAGGAATTGAGGAGTGGATATAGGGTTCATTAACACTCAAACCATTATAAAACTTTATGTGTTCACTTTTTCTCCTACTTCTTCAATTTCCATTTCTTCACCTTTCTTGCAAATTTTTTAAATTCCATACAAATTTGATCCCCTTTCTTAGTGTTTAAGGGCTAACATCATGGAATTTATTTGCTTAGAGGGTAGATACCTGAGCTTGTAATTCCTTGAGTGCATCCATGTCATGAAGTTTTAATTATGTTTAAGAAATAAAAAATAGGAAACACAAATTACACAAAAATAAAATGAAAATTCTAGATTAATATAGAAACAATTGCTTAGTATTAATGTCATTGATCCCTAATAATAGTGCTAAAAACTTGATGACAGGTTAGTGCTATATAAATAATCCCTTGAACTATAAGCACACAGGTTGTCAAGTAATAAAGTTTACAAGAGTATGGATATCATTGGTACAAAGATCAGGATTAAGTACTAAGCGTCTTGTCCTTGTATTATCTAAAATTATTAATTGAAATAAAGTTTAAACTCGAATTAAAACTAAATAAACTATAAATAAAGCTATTGCAAAACAAATAATTAATAAAAGAAGTTAGCTAGGGGTTCAACATGACTGGGTCACTTTTTAATGGGTTCCTAATCTTCATCTAATTGGTTCATTCATCACATGCTACTATCAAGTCACTAAGGTGTTCAGTTAATCCCTCTCAAGTAGTAATTGACATACAAAAGCATACTAAACTAAAGTTTCCTTAACTTCAAACCTAGATATCATGTAATTGCCTTACTAAACAATACTTTAAGGATAACAATGATTTTTTAAGGTTCTTCAACTCATAACAAAATAAGGGAATTATTGAAGGATTCATTTTATGAAAAACATCTCTTAATTGTCAATGCGAAACTAATATGATCAATGACTAGTTAATCAATAACACGAAACACTTAACAATTAGTAGCACATATAATGAATGAAATTAAAAGACTTAGATTAAGGAAAACTATTATGAGTCATACAAAATCCATTTACAACCTTAGCATGAAGAAAATTAGCTCATAGTGGAAGAAGGAAGAGAAAAAACAATCAAACTAATGATATTTAAAGCCATAGACTTTAATCCTTGAAGCTCTTGAATGATTTCCTTCTTACTCCTCTTTGCTCTTAAATGCTTGCTTGATTTATTTCTTCACTTTTTGGATGGTTATTTGATGGCCTAGATGATTAAAATTTATAGCATTTTACCTCGTTAAATAGTGCTCTTGAGGTGTTAGCTAAGTAGGAAGCTTAAGGGATTGGAAAAGGAAGAGTTTATAGGGTTTCAAAATTTACATTTTTGGGTTTTCAAGGGCACATAACCATGCATTTTAAGTGCATGATTGTGCTTTAAGGCCGTGTATTTTAGAGATATTTTGCCTGACTTGATTCTTAGGTGTATGACCATGCAACACATTGAACAGTTTTGACCCTGAAGATGGTTGAATTAGTTTAACCACAAAACATAAAAGTTGTTGCCCTATGTGTTATATTTCTAATGAATTTTAAATCACCTCATTTGGAGCTCTACAGAGGGAGATATTCCCAAAATACTGAGTAGTGCTCAAGAATTAAGAATATGAAACTATCTTGGCTTCTTTCATGCTTTTTGGCCACTTCTCTCCTTTTTAAACCTTCAAAACATAAATTTATTTCCTTTAATCCTTTCCACATGCATTAAAAACATAAATTTACTTCCTTTAATTATTTGCACATGCAAAATTAACATATGATAATTAATATTTGAAAGGAATTATTTATTAAATATATGTAAATTATGCACTAAACAGACACTTGTCATATACTTGATAACTAATGAGGGAATTTATAATGACTTATGTCATAGACTATGACTTGGCTAGCTTGACTCCCTATCAAACATCTAATTTGGTGAATTTCTTAGGGCTAATTTATCTCATTCAATATCTTAACTCCTGATCTAATAGGTGGTGGATTTTTTGTCATTATTTTATTCTTAGTGAATGACATTTTGTTCCTTCGAAATGGATAGTGTTCTGGTTAAAACTTTCTATGTTTATCAAACTATCTTTTTAACATAAAAGCTTTGAAATTATCCATGCAATATGGACAAGCTAATCTTTCAGCAGTACCCTACCTTGACAACATCACATATGCCAGAAAATCACTTATTATCCATATAATTGTAGTCCACATCTGAAAATTTTGTTTCTTCGAGATATCGTATGTTTGCACACCCTTATTCCATAACTATTTAAGTTATGCAATAAGTGACAATAAAAACACCTAATTTATCCTTAGGATTTTTTTGGCCTCCCTACTAACAGTAATAAGAACATATAAGCATCCTTCATACACAACCAATGTGACAAATTATATGGTATGATAATTATTGGCCATAAAGAATATTATTGTCTTGATTGACTGAATAGTTAAAACCTATAAGTACAAAGATCTAATTGAACATTTTCACTTTTAACTATAAAATTGGGATATGTCTGATTGAAATGGTTCCAAATAAGAGAATTTGTGTAATGACACATAACACCATCTTCAGCCTCATACTCAACATGCCAACGCATTTCTGCAGTTATTGCCTTTAATGCATACGATCTTTGCAATGGAGGAGTTAGAGAAAAATAGTACATCTTCTTATATGGAACAAGAGTTTTGCATTATTGACCACATTTCCAATGTAGCCTCTTATACTGAGTATGATAACAAAACTTACAGCTGGTCAATTCACTATCTTCACCTTAGTCTGTAATGCAACCATTGTTACAACAATGAATCTTTTCAACCAATAACCCATACCCTAAACTAATTTCTTAGTGCTATAGAAGTTATTAGGTACCAGACTATTACCTAGTGTAATCTCTTTCATTATTCCAACCATGTCATCAAAATTTCATTCTGACATATGGTTTTCTGATTTCATGTGCATCAATTGAGTAAGAAGTGATAACTACGAATGCCTTGTACAACCTGGGAATAAGTCCGCATTTGTAGCCTTAAACATGTCATAAAACTTTTATGCCTTAGGATTTGGTGATTCCTCTATCTCATTTGGATCAAAATCAGGACCTATAGCGTCCAGTACCATTGTCTATTATGAAGTATTTGCTGTAACAACTTGTTGATGGACATCATATGCATGTTGGTTCAAGTTATCACCTTTAGTGGTTTTTCTATATAGAGTCCAAGTGTAATAATTTGACACAAAACCATTTTTGTACAAATGCATCTTAATAGTATCCGCTTTAAGAAATATGTAGTTTTGACACTTATGATGGTTACATGGACACCTAATCCTATTCTCATCATTCATTTTTAGATGATTGCATGCAAATTCAATAAACTGTTTCATCCCAGTCATAAACATTGGATCTAGAAGACCATCATTAAGTCATCTATACATCCATTATCAATTAAATTAAGTTTGTACTTCATATGATAAATACAGATAATACATTTAAATTAAGTTTACTTTATAAATTGACTATAAATCCTTATAACTCCATTTATAATTTAATAGGTAGGAACCTATCATTAAAAAATGCATCGTCTTTATGACTATGTATAGACGCAATAAATTTCAGTAACATATTTTCACAATTCTCCAAATTCACAATATGAAATAAGTACTCACTCTACGACTTACACCTATTTAGTGTCAATATATGAGTAAGCACTTATTTCATTATACATGTAGAGAACAAGCAGGAGATATTACCAATTTTCTACATATTAATGAAAACACTTACATTTGTCTAGTTCATTTGTAGATGTCACATTTCTAAACTGTCGAGCTTCGAAAATTTAGTGTTGTCACACTGTACCCAGGAAGACAAACATTGAATAAGATTTTAAGGCTTAAGTAACTATTAAGTGTATATTTATGAATATATATTTAATAGTGTCAAATGTTCAACTTATAGTTTTAAAAGCATGTGACAATCATTAAACTAAATCAACATGTGACAGTCATTAAACTAAATCAAACTTTATGTCTGTTTTGGGTTATCTTATTCCTAAAAAGGGTTATTCAATTCTCTGTCTTAAGGGTAATTTAATTTTTCCATTCTTTAGGTTCTTTGTCTATTTTAGAGTTATCTTATTCCTTTTTTTAGGGTTATCAAACTTTGTGTCTTATTGAGTTATCTTATTCCTAAAAAAGGTTATTTAATTCCCTATCTTTGGAGTAATTTCATTTTTTCTTTCTACATGTTCTTTATCATATATTTTATGATCAACCTTATTCCTTTCTTGAGGTTATCAAACTTTGTTTCTTTGTGTGTTATCTTATTTCTAAAATGGGTTATTCAACTCAATTTCTTTCAAGTCATTTCATTTTCCCTTCTTTATTTTCTTTGTGTCTTTTATGATCATTTTATTGAGGGTTATGAAACTTTATCTCTTTTTGGGTTATCGTATTCCTAAAAAGGGTTATTCAATTAACTATATTTAGGATAATTTCATTTTTCCTTTCTTTGTATTCTTTATTTCTTTTATGGTCATCTTATTCATTTCTTTTGGGTTAACACTGATTGAAATTAACTATCTTTAGCAACAGATTGATATGTCGCTAAACATTAGTGAAATGACTGTCATTTCTATTTAAATGCTTAGTGACAGATATGCTCCCTCACTAAACATGTCAATCACTATTAATATAGCAATGGGCTGCAATGCCATCACTATTTGGCAATAACATAATCAGTCACAATATCCCACTCACACTTGGCAATAACTTTCACAAACATTTAATGATAGATGCAACATTTGCTACTAAATTTTATTGCTATTGTCTCATGAATCCATCACTAACTTATGTGCCATTCTATGATGCTAAATTTAACAATCGACTAGTGATAGATATAACCTCCCTTGTTATTTTCTAGTCACCTATTGTCATTGTTTAATTACTAACTCAATTCCCTCGCTATTCTATGGTAATTAACAATAAAAATTATTTATCGCTAATTTCCTTTCCTAAATTGTTGCTTCCTTATGGTGATAGGGTCTTATGATTTCATCCAATATCATAATTTTTGAACTCTTACTGTCAAGCCTTAAAATATGCTCACTTTCTTTACAAATCTTTCTCATATCTTTCGAATACAAGATGTTCATTAAGAGTATGACCGTGTTCTGTTACTTTTAGACTCACCATAAACTCTAGTTGGTTTGAGGGACCTCTAAATTTCAGAGGTGGCCATGGGCTAGTTCAAAATCGAAATCAGATAGATTTTGAATTAGTCAAAATTAACACAGAAGGTATCAAACGCGAGACCTTGGGGGTGTTGTCCCTTAGTGCCCTAGAAGAGGGGGTTGAATAAGGCAATAACAAGTATTCAAAATTAAACTAAGTGTTGAAAAGATGAAGAATCAAGACACAAGATTTATAAAAGTTCGACACAATTGACCTATATCTTATCCTCTAGTATCTCCATTATAACCTTCACTATCTTGATAGCTCAAGGTACTATCAATAACCTTTATACAAGCAAGTTTTTGTGTAATTACCAAGCCTTTACAAATGATAGATTTTTAGGCTTATCAAACTTTAATAAGTAGATTTCAAAAGCTACTAACCTTAACACAAAATAATTTTTAGGTACTACCTTAAACCTTTCACAAGATCTAGTTTTTAAGGTTTCCCAACCTAAGTTTTACTCAAACTAAATACAACACTTTAAGAAGGGAAAAAAAAACTTTCTCACTCAAGTAATAGATACACTTAAGCACTTCATACAAGGTATGCTTAATGAGGTTGAGAATATGACGAGAATTCCTAAAAAGCTTATCCTTCAAACTCTATTTTGAAGATAACTTTTGCAAGCTTTGAATAATCAACTTCTTTTCATTCTTAGATCACTGTTTGTTCACCTTTTTTTTTATTGAGAAAAGCTTTCATAATACTCACTTAATGGAATATTTCTTTGCCTATTTCTATTGAGAACGGGTACTTTTATACCATGAACAAAGAACTAGCCATTAAAGAGAAAGCTTTCACTTCACATTGCACCTCAGAGTAATTAACGCCCATTTAGACATCCCCACGCTCATTGCTAAAGCATCAACCATCATTTATTTCATACAACGGGTGGTTATCAAGTAAAATACACTCTCAATGGTCATTGGTTTTATCAAAATTCCCATTGGGACTAACTCTTAGAGAGAACTTGACTTGAGGCTCCACCTTTATCTTTAACAAAAGGTTATTTCAATTTCTCTTCAATGACCATTGGAGAAAAATAATGCTCGTTACTTTTAAACTTCAATCCCTGTTGGAGTAAGGCTAATGCCTATTTTTAATTCCTAGAAAATATGAACTTGTTGCTCTATTTTTCAAGATCTACACAAGTCCTTGAATGACTGTTGGATAGTTTGCAATGCTCATTGGTGGCACCTTCAATGCTTGTTAAGATATGAATGTCATTCGTTGAGGGATCTAGTGCTTACAGATCAAACTAGAACATTTGTCCAACACCTATTTATGAACTTCCAATGCCCATTATATATACTCAATGCCTATTGGGATATTGAGTTTACTTAATTAGGAGGTCCAGAGTCATTGGCTCAATTTAGAGAGCTTTTCTAATGCCCGTAGAGATGTACCAATGCTTGTTTCAGGTTCTGAATAGTTTTGCTCAATCTAAGGCACTTTGTCCAATACTTGTTGCGAAAGTGCAACACTTGCTTAAGGGAAAATTGATGCTCATTGTGAAAATGCATCGCCCATTATAAAGTTCTATGTGCAAGGCCATGTCAAAACATTTGTCCAATGCCTGTTAGGAATATGGGCAACACCCATTGGAAGGTCTAAAAGGTAATACTTGAGGTGTTTCACCAATGCCTGTCATGATATTTCAATGCCCATTGATAGGTCCACAATGCATGTGGGATGAAGATAACAACCGTTGGTCTATTAAGCTAAGTTTGCCTTGAGCTTCACTCTATAACATTTTGAGTTTTTGAAAAAACTTCCTTCTTCAATCATTATAATCCAAAAAATTTATATACCTATAAGTTCTAACACAAATAACTTAGACAAGGATTAGCTCTTTGACATATTGTAATCATCAAAAGAAGACTTGGAACCTTAAGGTTTAACATTCTCCCCTCCTTTTTTGATGATGACAAATAGTCTAACAAAAGTAATAAGAATAGACAAACACACACAGACACACAGACACACACTCAAATCTTAAATCCCCCTTAATCTATTAAGGTCATGCAATGAGTTACCATGTTATCCTTTTTATTTCTCTTATAAGAGATTGTTATATGATCATCCTTGACAATATTTAACATTTTGCTCCCTCTTAAGATATGCTCATATTATATGCACCATTTTGTGCTCATATTATTGCATCATTACTCTCCTTTTGTCATTATCAAAATGAAGCAAACAATAAGAAATTTTAAGAGATGAGCATATATAACCAAGATATTCATTGCAAGAGAATAGACAACATTACAAAAGATATAAATAATATTTTTTTACTATACATTACAAAAGATATGTTGTCCAATCATTAATTATTTTTAAAAGAAAATAAAAGAAACAAAAAGAAAAAAAAATAAAAGCAATAAGGATATCTATGCATATGACTCATGAGGAAGGATTTTGGAGTGAGAGGAATGGGTTTAATCTTAAGGTTCTAAGGATGGTTGTGGCCCTTAGAGTTACTATTGGCTCTTAGGCTCTATTGGCAGCGTTAGTTCCTTAGCTTCTTGCAAGGGATCTTATTCCTTGAAAGGTTTTTTTGGTGTCTCCAGTTGTTTATGGATACTTAGGCTACCATGTTGTAAGTTTAAGCCTTCCACAATCCAGTCTAAGGTTTGGTTTATGTCCTTCATCTCATTTTAGAGTTGATGAACTTTTTGATGGAGAGTAGTGGTAAAAGATTCAACCCTTTGAACAATATTAGTAAGGGCTTCCAATTGCTTAGGCACCTTCTATTCGAATGGAGAGAGAAATGGAGCTGATGAAGCAGATGTACTAGTTCCAATTCCTCCCACTACTGTAATCCATGCCCTGACAACTTCTTTAGTTTCTTCATCAACCTTTTCTTCTTGAAGAACCTCTCTTTCCTCAAGCATCTGCTTGATTAGTCCAGTGTCAAGCCTTTATAGAATCCCTATGCTCAATAGCATCTTCTCTCCAATAGGCTCATTATCAGGTACTTTTTCTAGCACCAGGTCATAGTCTAGGAGCTTTGTCTCAATAGGATGGGTGGCCTTCACAAACTTTGCAAGCTTTGTGATGTAGTAAGACATCACAAAGGCATTAGGCTTATTAAGTTACCCATCCATTCTCTATAGTAGCAACCAAGGTGTGTTCACCTTTTGCTTATTCTTCATGCACTAGAAATAGAATAGGTCCATCATGCACCAGAGGTAGAATAGGACCATAATGGTATAATTGCCATTAGATTGGCCCCTTCCATTGATATTCCAGGTGATGAACCTATAGGTAATCTTTAAAGCTTGACTCTTGATCTTTGAAATCTTGCTATTATTGCTGTTGTAGTTGCTTTTTCTATTAGTTATGGACTTCTAAAATTGGTTGACATCTACTTTCAAGGTAGGAGGAGGCTCTATCAAACCAGAGGAGGTAGCATTAAGGCATCTAACCAAATCTTGCGGCCTAATCTTATACTTCTTTCCAAATAGTTTGAATTTAATTATGCTATCCTACATAGACATCATAGTCATTTCCTAGCACCTCCAAAGTGGTGAGAAACTCTACAGTTAGCTTCAAGTATGAGGGCTCTCTGATATGGCATAAAAGTTTCCATCCAATGCCTATCAATAGCTTTTCAACCTACTCTAATAAGCCATATCTTCAAAGATCATTCCATTTTAAAAACTTCCCACCACCGAACTGCCTTCTTAATAATTTTTGAGCCAGTTGTTTTTCTTTTTCTTCTTTGAGATGAAATTATTGGGTTAGAAAATTAGTTGCCAGTTTAAGGCTAGGTTTGGGGGATTGCTCTATTTTAGTTGCCTTTCTCTTTCCTTTTGAATCATGAGTTGCCTTAGGTTTCTTCTTCTACTGTAAATCTATGTTTAATGTATCTATTGTTCTTTTCTTCTACTGAGCTAGCATTAAAGTAAGATTCTCTTCAATTTTGAGCTAGACCTAATGTAGGAAGGTTGAGGATTCTTCCTAGGAGGTTGTTTGTATCTTTTGGTGAAGTCAGTTTTAGGTGCCATTAGTGAATTGAGGGATTGATGAAAGCAAAATGTAAAAAATTTATAATAGAATTTGAGAGAGAGAGATGAAAAAATAACATGGTAAAAGTAGAAAGTAAATAAATTTTAGGGTTTTTAGGGGTTTAAATAGAAGTTCAATGAGTTCCCTCTTTTAAAAAAAATATGACCATTGGGAATGTTTAATGGCTGTTGCGAGCAAGGCAACAACTGCTGAACATGACCATTAACTTGATCTTCCAAGTGTTCTTTAGCCAACGATGGTGATTAATTTGCAATGACTATTAAAAACTGATAACAATAGTTAGGAATACGCAACGATCGTTGTGACCAATAGAAGCAAAATGAAAAAGTCAAATACAACACTACGATCATTATGAAGTTCGCAACGACCATTAGCAATGTTTTTAAAAACAAAACTAAGTTTAAAATAAAATTTTCAAAGATGTAATCATTTTAAAACTTAGCTGATGAATGTTATTAATCAAATTCAATGAAATGATCATGAATTCAACTAATATATGGATAGTTTGATTAATATCATACACAATTAAAATCTTTAGTCATTGAATCTAAAGACTTTCATAAAGATCAAATAACATCACAAGCAACAAAGTTTATAAATGACTAAGAAGGAGATTGAACTTATTTAAAGCTAATCAAAGGTATTTCCATTAATCATACCAAGTTTTCTTTTGATGAATTACATCCTTTCATCATAAAATGGTTTAGTGAAAATATCTACCAATTGATGGTTAGTATCAACAAATTCCAACCTAATATCTCCATTATTAGCATGATCCCTAAGAAAGTGATATCTAATGTTTATATGCTTGCTTCTAGAATGCTTAATGGGATTCTTAGACAAGTTTATAATATTAGCATTATCACACTTCATGGCAACTTATTTTACAATAACATTGTAATCAAGAAGTTATTATTTTATCCATAGGATTTAGGCATAACATAGGCTAACTCCTGCATACTCAGCTTCAACAGTTGATAAAACAACTGAGTTTTGTTTTTATTACTCTAAGACACTAAACATTGACTAAGTAATTAACATGTGCCAAAAGTGCTCTTTCTATCTAAGGTACACTCAGTAAAATTAGCATTAGAAAATGCATTTAACTCAAATGAAGAACGCTTAGGATACCAAAGTCCTAGGTTAGGGGTTCTAACAAGATATTTGAGTATGTGTTATAGCATGCAAGTGAGACCCTTTAGGATTAGATTAATATCTAGCACATAAGTAAACACTGAACATAATATCAGGTCTTGAGGCTATGAGTTAAAGTAGACTGCCAATCATACCTCTATATAGCTTTTGGTCCACATTATTACCATGTTCATCCATGTTTAGCTTGATATTAGTGCTCATAGGAGTTTTACAAGGTTTGCTATTGTCCATGCCAAATCTGTTGATGTATTCTTTTGCATATTTGGCTTGGTTAATGAAGATTCCTTCTTTTCCTTGTTTGATTTATAATCCAAGGAAAAATTTGAGTTTTCTCATCATGCTCATTTCAAACTCACTCTTTATTACTTCAGAAAAGTCTTCACATAAGCAAAAATTAGCAGCACTAAATATGATATCATCTACATATGTTTGCACTAACAATATGTTCTTTTTCTTTTTCTTATAGAAAAGAGTGGTGTCTACCAAACCTTTAGAGAAACCTTTTTCTATAAAAAAGTTGCTCAATCTCTCATACCAAGCTTTTAGAGCTTGTTTTAAGCTATATAAGGCTTTGGTTAGCTTGAACACATGATTAGGAAAGCAATGGTTTTCAAAACCATGAAGTTGTTTAACATACATTTCTTTATCAATATACCCATTCATAAAAAACATTTTTGACATCCATTTGATATAACTTGGAATTTATATGAGATACAAATGCAAATAGAATTCTAATAGCTTTAAGTCTAGCTACAGGTGCAAAGGTTTCATCAAAGTCAATCCTTTTTTCTTGGTTATAGTCTTTTGCTACTAATTGAGCTTTATTTCCAATAATGTCTCCATGTTTATCAAGT
The DNA here is from genome assembly GCA_949677035.1 of Omphalea diandra. Classification (NCBI taxonomy): domain Eukaryota; kingdom Viridiplantae; phylum Streptophyta; class Magnoliopsida; order Malpighiales; family Euphorbiaceae; genus Omphalea; species Omphalea diandra. The sequence goes on along the minus strand of CATIWR010095712.1, from coordinate 6,043 downwards.
TTATTTCTAAAGACTCATTTGGTTCTAATAACAAAATGGTTATGAGGTATAGGAATTAAGGTCAATAATTTGCTCCTTTCAAATTGGTTGAGTTCTTCTCGCATAACAAAAACCCAATGTTCATCTCTAAAAGCCTCATTTATGGTCTTAGGCTCAATAAGGGATACAAAAGCAAGATTAGTACACATATTTCTAAAAGACAATCCAGTTGTTACCCAACTTGATGGATCATCAATGATAAGATCTCTAGGATGATCTTTTTTGAAAATCTAGTCCTTTTATAGCTAAGTTTGTTCTTCATAAGGAGTAGAATGAGGTGGATCTTCATTTTTTTCATTGCTCATGTCTTGTGGCTTATCCATATTATTTCCTTCTTTTCTAATGTTTATCTCACTCATAAGACCTGTAATATCATTAATATCTTCTTCTTTTCTTGAGAAACTATGGTTAGATTCATTAAATACTACATGCATAAACTACTTGCATAGACTCTTCTATAATAAGTATTCTTTTGTTGAAGACTGCATACCCTTTGCTACTAGTAGAGTATCTAAGGAAAATAGCTTCATTAGACTTAGAGTCAAACTTGTTAAGGTTATCTTTAGTGTTTAGAATAAAACACTTATAACCAAAAACTTTGAAATATGCAATCTTAGATTTTCTATTGTTCCATAACTAATAGGGAGCTTTCTTCACCAAGGGTCTCACAAAGATTCTATTTAAGACATAACATGAAGTTTTTATAACTTCAGCCCAAAAATATTTAGGAAGATTATACTCATTCAACATGGTTCTAGCCATTTCTTGAAGAGTTATATTCTTCCTTTCTATTATACCATTTTGTTAGGGTGTTCTAAGAGTAGAATAGTTGTGTAAGATACCATACTCATCACAAAAGCTATAAAACTTAGCATTCTCATATTGTCCAACATGGTCACTTCTAATGGAAGAGATTTTTAAATCTTTTTGGTTTGGAATTCTCTTGGGAAAGGTCTTAAAAGCACCAAAACAAGAATCCTTATGAGGGTGGAACAATACCTAAGTATATTTAGAGTAATCATCTACTATGACAAATGCATACTGCATGCCTCCCAAGCTAGATACTCTAGTGGGACTAAATAGAACCATGTAAAACAATTGCAATGGTCTAAAAGAACTTACCTTGTTTTTGGCTTTGGATAAAGATTTAATCTATTTACACTTTGACATGCTTCACAAACTCCTTTCTTTACGAACTTGATTTTAGGTATACCTTCAACCAAGTTTCTTCTCTATAGCTTATTGAGGAGTTCCATGCTTGCATGTCCTAGCCTTTTATGGTAGGTTTTATCTTCATCTATTATAGAGACTAAACATTTTACGTTATGGTTAGTAAAAGAGTTTAAATCAATCAAACATTTTACATTATGGTTAGTAAGAGAGTTTAAATCAATCATATAAATATTATTAATTTTTCTACTAATGAACAAAATTTTGTTGTCACTCATCCTTGATACATAACATACTTATGGCTCTAACATAACTTTAAGGCCTTTTCGCATAACTGACTTACACTTAACAAGTTGTGCTTGAGTCCATCGATAAACAGTACTTTATCAAGGATAGATGAGTCATCATCCTTACCAATTTTACCTATACCAATAATTTTGGCTTTGCCATTATCTTAAAGGACACATTTTCAAGACCTTTAATCTTCTCCAATTGTGTGAAGAACTTCATTTCTTCATCCACTATCAAGATACCACTCTTGCTTTTTAACCTGTGATTTCAGGCACAACTATAAACATGGAAGATTATCTTAGGTACCCAAACCTTTTTGGGCCCTAAACTTTTGCCAAATGCTCATCACGCCTTCTAGATTGGCAATGATATGAAATGTGGCCATATATTCCATAATAGAAATAATCACCACCAAAGTGAGCTAGTGTCCTATTTCTAGGTGGTACATACATGTAGTGTCTCTTAGACTTATAATTCCTTTGAGTAATGTGTCTTGGAGTATTTCTTATGTGAGGAACTATATTCTATTATATTTGTTTTTACCCACAGTTATGATAATTTTTATGTCTTTGCCCACCTTGCCTTTTAGGCTTGTAAGAGTGAGATATGTAAGCATAATTTAATATATGAGGAGTTTTTCTCAATCACGAGTGATTATATTGAGACTTCCTTCTTGACCTATTATTAATGGCATTTCCTTATTTGGAAACTTTCTGCTTCATAACATGGTTACAAGCATTATTCTCTTTAGCCTTAACAAAAAGCATTTGAGAAGAAGAGGGAGCCATTGAAGTAGTGGCATTATAGCCTAATCCATATTTGATGGATGAACATCTTTGAGCCTTAAGGATTTGTGAGAAACTCTACTCCTTTAGTTAGAGTTTCTCGACTCTTAACACTTTCTTTTAAGGATTTGTTTTCTTTTTGAAGAGAAGAGGTGTTAGACTTGAGAATCTTAATGCTCATAGTGAGTTTAGCAAACATAAATTATAAATTATAAATCTTCTCTAGAGTAGGAGTAAAAATGATTTACCTCTTTATCACCATCAATATCATTGTCACTATTGGATGAGTGTTCACTTGAGGATTTGTTTGGCTACTCCTTAGTTTCCACGAGACAGAGGTTAGCTAGATTCTTTCTAGTTTCATCCTCATCAGATTTGGAGTCATTAGTATCATCATAAGTAGCTTTGTTCATTTTCTATTCTTTCTTAAAAGTTTGTTTTCTGAAAGGAAACTTACTCTTTTTGATCTTAGGACAATCTGATTTTATGTGCCCTTTCTCATTGCATCAATAGCAGGTGAGTTGGCTTTTATTTCCTTTATTCTTATATCTCCTTGTCCTTATACACTTTTTATTTCAAAGGAACCTTTTTAGTTGGTTAGTGATAAAGGCAAGCTATTTATCTTTACTACTATCTTTATCATCACTAAAAGAGGAAGAAGTTAGTGAATAAGGAGAAAGAGTTTCAAAACTTACCTATTTGGCTTTCAATGCCAAGTCTTTTCTTTTTATTCTTGTGCCTTCAACAAACTTGTTAAGAGTGATCACATGAGCCAATAGCTTTGCCATAAGCTCATCAAGTTATAGAGCTTTCAGCTTGTTAGCTTCCTCTATGGCTGTCTTCTTAGATTCCCACTTATCTTTGGGAAGTGTTCTCAAAATTTTTGCTACCATATCCTCATTTGAATATGACTTCCCTAATGTTTTGAAAGTACCCATAATATCTATGGATCTATTATATATCTCAATAATAGTTTCACCAGGTTGGTATACAAATGTTTCATACATATATGTATGTATGCATTTGTATCTTTTTCTTCTTTACTTCACTAATTCCTTCATGCTGAGTTTATAATGTGTCCTATATTTTTTTGGCTGATGTCCACATTTGTAATTTAGCATACTGAGATTTATAGATTGCATAAAAGAGAACATGTATTGCTCTTCTAGTTTTGAGGTTTACCTTCTTTTCTTTAATAGTCCACTCATTTTTTTGGCTTAGGACTGGAACATCTCCAACTAGCTTTGTTAGGACTTCTCATCCTTTCTCAATAATGTCCTATAGGTTAATGCTTTCACTATCAAGGAAGATCTCCATATGATTCTTCTTGTAACCATTGTCATCTCCCTTGAAGAATAGAGGCTTATGAATGGAATGAGATTCTTTATGACTTGCCATGATATTCGCTGTGAGCACTTAAGCTTTAATAAAGACAAACTTTGATACCAATTATTGTCCCTTGGTGCCCTAGAAGGGAGGGGTTGAATAGGGTAATGACAGGTATTACAAATCAAAACTAAATGTTTAAAAGATGAAGAATCAAGACACAAGATTTATAATGGTTCAACACAACTTGCCTATATTCTTTCCTCTAGTATCTCTACTAGAGCCTTTACTACCTTGATAGCTCAAGGTGCTATCAACAATCTTTACATATGTAAGTTTCCAAGCCTTTACAAGTGATAGATTTTCAGGCTCTATCAACCTCTGACAAGTAGATCTTAAAGACTACTAACTTTAACCCAAAGAAGTTTTCAGGTACTATATTGAACCTTTCACAAGATCTAGTTTTTGAGGTTTTCCAACCTAAGGTTTCCTCAAACTAAATACAACACTTTAAGAAGGAAAAAGAAAATCCTTAAGCACTAGAGACACTTAAGCATTTCACACAAGGTATGCTTAACGAGGTTGAGAATGTGAAGAGAATTTCTAGAAAGCTTATCCTTTAAACTCTATTTTGAAGATAACTTTTGCAACCTTTGAATAATAAACTTCTTTTGACTGCTAGATCACTCTTTGTTCACTTTTTTTAAAAAAAATTAAGAAAAGCATTTACAATAGAATATTCACTTAATGGAATAGTTCTTTGCTTATTTCTATTGAGAGTGGGTCCTTTTATACCGTGAACAAAGAACTAGCTATCAGGGAGAAAGCTTTCACTTCACATTGCACCTTAGAGTAAGTAATGCCTATTGAGACATCCCTACACCCATTGCTAAAGCATCAACCATCATTGATTTCATTCAAACGGTGGTTGTCAAGTAAAATACACTTATTAGACTAGGTTGATTTATAGTATGTTTCAAAGTATTTCTAGGCACAAGTTTTGCATAAGGATTTTAAGTATTTTGACAATAATTAACAAAACCAACTTTTTCACCAAAACTAAAAGATAATCCATGCTAAACATTTTTGCTAATTCTTTTTTATTTTTTCATTAGAATATTTAGATAATTTAGAAGAAGAAGAAGAAGAAGAAGAAGAAGAATTTGCATACTAGAAAATTTATTTTTTTATCTTCTTAACCACCATTTGGGTAGGATACTTATTTTTTAAATGTCTTCTAAATGTGTCATTATTTTTTTAGCCATAATAGTTACAAATTACCTCCCACGAACCATTTGATTTTTGTATTTTTTTTAAAATGCACTTCAAATAAATTTGATTTTTGACTTCTTGTTCCTCTTTCTCTTGTAATTTCCTCTTGCTCTTGCTTTTGCTCCAAATTAATTGGAGCTTCTTGACCAACTAATCTTTCAAAATTTCCTTCACTTTCTTGAGTTAGATAATCATCTTTTAGATTATCCATCATATTTTTAAAATATTGGTTAGATGTTCTAGTAAAATTTGTCATTTTTTTATTGTAATTATGTAGAATATAGAAAATAGAAATATAATATAAAAAATAATATTGAAAAAAAGAGATTATGTATATATAAATTTGTGTAAAAAATTGAATAGAGAGAGTGTTGGACTAGGATAATTAATCCTAGGTTTAGAACCTCTTTTGATCTTGACAACCTAGATTGATCATCACTAATATTTCAAGCAAGTGTTGTTTTTGCAGATTTGTATCAATCTCTCAAAGAAGAAATGAAAGGAGTTGAGAAACTCCAAGTGACATGTAAATCGCGACCACAATCTAGGATTAGCGACCGCGACTCATGTTAAGACATGCCGAAACTCAAGCAGGTGAAATCGCAGAGCCATTCTCGGCCGCCACCCTTGGAAAGGAAGAAGCCAAAATGACAGACAAATTCGCAGTGCAAGTCACGCCTTCGTCGCGACCGCAAAATTCAAAGTGACTCAAGAGGGAAGCAGTCCACAACCACAGCTTGACAAGTGTCCCAGAAGACTGTTAGAAGTCAAAAATCACGGAGACATCTTGTTGGTAGCGACCGCGATCCGAGTGGAAGAAAGTTAACAACTTTGGTAGAAGGATTCGCATCCTCTGCCACGTCCTATGCAAGAAAACTCACGACCGCGACTTCTGAAAGTAGGTAAAAGACAACGACTATATTTTTCTGGAGAACTAATAAGAATCTGCCACGTGGACTAGCCGTTAGACACAAATGGGGTTTCCCTTGAAGAATTTGGATTTCGCGACCGTAAATGGTAGTAGCGATCGCGATTTCATCCTGACAAGCATTTAATGCAAAATCTGTCAAGCATGTCTCAAAGATTTGATGAGTTATGATCTGCAACGTCTCTTTGGTGAAGTTTGGCTATAAATACTCCACCAAACAACCATGAAGAAG
>CATIWR010095708.1:0-45296 GCA_949677035.1 Omphalea diandra | reverse complement strand
ATATTTTTTTTGTTTTTTATTTATTTTTTTTTTTTTTTTTTTTTTTTTTTTTTTGCTTCTTGGATCCAATTCTTAAAATGGTGCATTGTAGAAGAATCTTTTGTTCGGACTGTAGGTAACAGTTTGAACTTCTTGGTGGCCTACCAATAAAAAGGGCAAACCTTGTTAGGGCGTAAATTGTAGTGCAAGGATATTTTGAACCTTTAATCCATCTAAAAGCATTAGCAATGGTGGTTTTTAAAATATAGAACATATTTTGAATAATAAAAAGTATTTAAAAGAATTTTTAAATATAAATAACAAATAAATTTATTTAAGTCCAATGACTCTTTATATTTTACATTTCATTTTGCTTTAGAGTAATGCTAAGTGACTATAATCTATCTAGATAGAATGCAATTAAAACTTGTTTGACACTATAATAAATGATGCTTACGCAAACAAAAAGATCCTACTATCCTTCACAAGGCTTGGGTGGTAGAAAGATGGTTTTTTGGCTCTATATTTCCCTCTAACTTCCATTACCATCTTCCCTCTCAAACTTCGCTTTCAAATTGTAAACAAGATCATTAAGACTACTTATTCCCAAAGCAAAAATATAACTAGCAAATGACCTAGTTGTTAAAGGATTGTCACTTCCAAAAGAAAAAGTGATTAAATCAAGCTTGTTTCATATATCAATGGCATGCTAAAAATTAACATTAATTACTTTATATTAGCCTATTTTGGTTTATCAAAGCTTACACAGGTTTGGCCATTGTTATCTTGGTTTGTGTATCAAAGCGAAAGAATAAATAATACAAGTTTGGTCATTATCAAAGGAATCATAATAGGTTTGGTCATCAAAGAAACCATAAACAGGTTGTTTGTTTGAAAATGAAGAATGATAATGGAAGAAATTATAAAGCCAATGTATTGGAAGAGATTTTTGAATTTGGAGAAGATGATAATTTGTTGCATAAAGGTTCAAAATGCAAAGATGAATTAGATGTTGTCGTGGAGCAATCTTCTACCAATTATTTGGAACAGGATCATAACAACAATTTTAAAGCATCTAACAATTATAATGTTGAAGAAGGATCTCGATAGGATTGAGAGTTCAATAAAAACTTATCAAGATCAAGCAAAGGTTTTAGAATTCATTGTTTCTAAGAGATCAGCTTATAAAGTCAGTGGTTAATGCTACAAGTATGTGACAATTTTTTTTAATAGAGGCAGAAGAGAATGCTATGATAAGGTTGCAAAAATGATTAATTGTCCTACAAAAATAAATGCAATTAAGAGGGATCATACAGTTTGGCAAGTTTCAAAAATAACCTCATATCATGACCATGAATTGCAGCTTGAGATGTCTAACCCCATGCTTTCTCATAGGAATTTAACTATTCATATCAAGAGGTAGTTAGAAGTGAATCATATTGCAAATATAAGGCCTTGTAAAAATATAAGAATCCTAGAAGTTAAAGCTAGTGAGCCAGAAAAATAGTGATGTTTGCTTAAAGATTGCAGAAATTTCATCAAGAAAAGGAAAAGGTTGAGTATAGGTGAAGGAGACGTAGGGGCCATTTGAAAGTTGTTTCTGATGATGCAATAAAAAGACAAAATTTTTTCATTTAATAGATGTTGAGATAAAGGCAAATTGAGTAATGTGTCATGGATTCATCCACATTGTAGAGTTGCCTATGAAGTATTCCATGACATTGTGAGTTTTTCCACAACATATGTTATGAACAAGTATAAAATGCCTTTTGTAACAATTATAGGCATCAATCATCGTGATCAATCAATTGTGTTAGGTTGTGCAGTGGTTACACATGAGGACTCAAGATCGTTGAAGTAGCTTTTCATGAATTGGCTAGAAGCAACGCAAAATGTTCATCATAATGTTATTTTAACTGATTAATGTGAAAGCATTAAGTTAGCTATCAATGAAGTGATATTTAGCATTATTCATCGATTCTACTTGTGGCACATTCTCTGTAAACTACCATAAAAGTTTAAGAATGTTGCTAAATTTGACAAGGCAATTATTGAGTTCAAAGCTCTCATTTACGATAGCTTAACAATTTCAATGTTTTAGAGGAATTGGAATGAGTTCTTAAGGAAGTATACATTGGAAAGCAATGAATGGTTACAAAACCTTTGGAATGAAAGGCAAAATTGGGCACCAGTATATTTGCCTCACACTTTTTGGGTTAGTATGGTTTCCACTCAAAGAAGTAAGAGTATCCATGCTTACTTCGATGGTTATGTTCACTCCATGAGAACATTCAAGCAATTTATTGTGCAGTATAAGATAGCTATAAATGATAAGATGCAAAAAGAGTTCTAAGCTAACTATGATTCAAAGTGTAAAGTGTTTAAATGCATTTCACAGTTTGATTGGGACGTCCAATTCCAACAGATGTACATGAAATCAATATTCAAGTTAGTTCAAAATATGATAAAACAAATATGGTACCATCATATTATACCATCGACTAAAGAGGAATCAAGGTCAACAACCATTCAAGTTAGTGTTGAAAACATAAAATAATGGAGAGATGCATAACTAATGATTGGTACCAAAAGGAGTTTGTCTATACTATTGAGTATACAGAAAATGGTCAATATTTAAGTTGCAATTGCAAGAAATTTATATTCAAATGTATACTACTATGTTGCCATATATTTAAATTAATGTCCATGAAGGATATTATGGTAATCAATGAAAGATATATCTTAAGTAGGTGGAAAAATGATGTGTTTAAGCTCCATTCTAGGATTTTCTTTATTAGAGCTTATTTGAATATGCCCATAGAGTTCAAGAAGTTCCAAGAAATTAATCTTACTTTCATAAATTACAGATTTGGCTACGGATAAAGATGGAGTTTTTAAAAAGATGTTTAGTAGTTCTGAAGGAAGAATGATGAATTGGAATAATAGTATGACACACATTGAAACTAACACTAGAGATACAAAACAAAGAGTAGATAGGGTTGACGAAATTGCTAATAGACCTGTGTTGGATCCATCTGTTGTTTGTAGTCATGGTAGGCTAAAGATTAATCACTACCAGTCAACACCAGAAGTTAACCAGTAAAATAGTTCTATTAGAAGTAGAAGAAATTCTAATGGGATGGATCATAGAGTGCATCGTCAGTGAGAACGTGGAGGGCGAGGAAGGAATAATGCAAGGCATGATAATGATAAAGTACATTTTACTTGATAAAAAAATTGTTGATACTTGAACATTATTGTTTTTAGTTTAATGATTACTAAGTGTTGCTTCACTTAACTGATTTACAGATCAATGATCACGGGTTGAATAACATAGATTTGAATGTTGATATGCAATAGAACTCAAAGTAGCAAGTGATTTCAAATATTTTTAAGTGTATATGATACTCTGCTAGAGTTCCTAAGAATTTTTTTAAATTTTTATGGTATTAGTAAATAGCTTTTGATGTAATTAGTAGATTTACACTTATTGATGAAATGTAAATAACTAATTTTAGTCACTTAATTTAATTAATTATGACTGTGGATGTAAACAAGTAATTAAAATTGTACAAGATATATAATCAATTTATAAATGAAGATGAAATGACAGGCAAGTTTTAAACAAGTTGTGTACATGGTCAACATGTTAAGCTTTATACACATTTCATTGTTAATTAACTTGGTAATTTCCATTAAACTATGTGCCAATTTTTATGCATTTCTAACACTATTAGAAATTTTGCTAATTTCATAATGCTAATTACATCTTCATTATACAACAAACCTAGAAAATCCATTGTACTTAACTTGTAGGCAATTGAAATCTACTAATACGAAGTCATAAATTTCAACTAGTATAAGTTCCATATAAGTCAAAACATCACAAACCATACACCGATAAGTATAATGTTGATATCTCCCTTTTTGAAAATGCAAAAATGTATTCAACTCCTTGCTGGATATCAAAATCTTTTGCCACTTTGCTCCATCCATCTTAAAGTCGACACATAATACTTTTTTCCCTTACTTTTCTTCTCACGAGAACCAATCTCACAAAATGCTAACAACATTTTATATGCTAGTCCATTTCTATGAGTTTTGATATTGATCTTCTTATTCACAGATTCAAGAATATCACATGTGCTACAGTAAGGACAACCTATAAAAAATTTATCAGTTTATAGTTAAAAAAATTAACAGCTTATTACAAATAGTTGAGAAACACAAGATTTTACTAAACGATGCTTATACTATTCATTCTTGCAAACAACTGAGAAAATCAAGTCCTCACTTCTCCTTAGTGTACTAGTACCCGTAATTATATTTACACAATAGTAATATATGGATATGGATCAATTCATTCAAAAATTAACTATAGTAGAAAATAAATAAGTGAAATAGAAGAATCACAGAAACCTTCGCTTAGAAAGGTATTGTTGGATGCATATCCAATATCCATCCCTAACTCATCCTTGACATTAACAAATAGAGTTAACTTGTCATGATGGTAAAAGTGAAGTTTGTAGTGCAATTAACACTATAATACTTATATAATTCATTCATTTCTATAATCAATGAATTTCCAACTTGAGATTTGACAAGAATATTTCATGATTGACTGATTGGAATAATAAGATTGAAGTGTGCTTCTCTTTCGTTCATTATAAAATAATGATCCTTTTCAAAATTTCCTCCAAATTTTGACAATAAATGTCTTTAAAATACATGAAAAAAAACTATCACTTTTTAGCATGACAGTATTAGTCATGCTAATGACATTCATAGAAAATATTAATAAAAAACGTAGAGCTAATCCTCTTTCCCATAAGTAAACACCACAAAACAATCCTATTTTGGTTGTTTCAATGATCAATACAATCATTAGTTATCATACAATCAATGATGAAGATTAAATCATGAGAATGGGTAACAAATGTCAACGAAGAATTAAATAATAAATTATATATAACACGTTATAAACTCTAAAATTTACAAACAAAGCAATCAAAAACCAAAAGATCATTTGTTAATTCAAAAGCTCACCATATCTTTAAAGTATATATTCTTTGGCGACATTTTCCTTATGAATCTATCCGCCATTTAGTTTCCTTTGGTTTTAAAATAGGAGAGATACTTACCAGATAAGAGTTTTCTTCTATTTCAAATTAGAAGAAAAGGTTACTATAGAGAGGAGATAAGAGTTAGGTGGAGGAGAGGGGGAGAGTTAATGTCTATGACTATTCGATATCAACTTTTTGCCTCATTAATGCAAAGGCAAATCAGAATTAACTCTAATTTCCTACATACCTAAACGCACAAGGAATCAAAGTGATGTTTTTGTTAACGATATAGTGTTATTATTTGTTCCTATTCCTAAATGAGTTAGGTCTTCTACTATAAAGGCAATATTTGGTCTTCTATAAGGTTAGGTCTTCTCAAGGTTGCACTAAAGTGATTTAGGTCTTCTCAAATTAATAACAAGCATCATGCAAAAACCTACTTTATTGTCATTTGGTGTTACCAAGCCATCTTTTATTAGACATATTACATTGTAGTCTAGTTCCTCTCATTAATTCTTTTGTTTTCCCTTCTCGAATATGTTACGATGTAATTTTTGAATAGAAAAATTAAATAATAGTATTAAACAACATTACATTAGAATATCTTAGTGTATATGTTAAGGTTTAGAGTTTCCTTTTCAGTATATTATTAAGCCATTTTCTATGATTTTCCTTTTCAATATATCTCAATTGTTTTCCTCTTTAGTACGTGAGGATACAATTTTTTTTTTATTATTAAAATAAAATAATAAGAAAACCTTAACCAAAAAAAACATTATATTAGAAAAAATACATAATATGAAAAACAATATGAATTTCTATGCCAAAATATCAAAGATATTTTTTGTAAAAATTAATCAAATAAATTCTAGAATAAATTATGGCATTCATCAACAAGAAAAAATTAACAAGAAAAATCAAATAAAATTCAATATATTTTGTAAAAAAAAAAAACAACCTAGAAAACATTGTTCAAATATTTCAAACTTTACATCAAATAAAATTTTCATTCATTAACCATTACCATCACCCTTGATGGATATAAAAAAAAAAACATTAAATTCTCCAGGACTGAAGAGGTGAAAGTACATTTGTCATATTGCTTTATGCCAAATTCCTAGGCAACAATTCTCCATTCTTCCAGCAATCTATAACTGATAAATTTATTTCCACGAGACATAATCTCACGATATTCATAATCAACTTCATAAGGTGGAGAATTTGGACTTGTTTTTATTCTTATTTTCATTTTTCCTTCCCTAAAAAATGGAATCGCATAACATAAAGGCAAAACCTTCAATCACATTTTATAAAGCAACATTAAGACATTAAGACAACTAAAAAAATGTAAATGAAATGGATTATGCACATTCAAACATTAAACAACTTAGAAAAGGATTACGTACCAAACAATTTGTAAACTATTTTTCATAGTAGACAACTGAAAAACTCAAATTTTCTTATCCTTGTGCAACCGGTTGATCACACAATTTATATAAAATTGCAACTCCATTTTCATTCAAAATTTGAAGATCAAAAGAACTTAATGGGATATAAGTGAAGATTAATCTATAACCCTCTTGGACATAGTAGAAAGAAAAAAGTTCTTTGACTCTAATCATATGGAAATGTCCAAGTACCATTTTAACCTTGACAGTCCATGATTCTGCAGCCGACATGATAAGGTTGAAATTTACTTCTCTTTCTCCTTCATTCGTTACAAGGTATAGGTATTTTAATGGGATGAACTAAAAAGAAAATTCAAAAAATGAATACATTTAGATTGTACTATTAAATCATAACAATAAAAGAAAAAATATCATAACAAAACCATAAAACCTAAACACACTTACAAGTGTGTTATACATCAAGGCATGCTCTGTGATTTCAATAGAAAATCTATTCATTGTGGTTAGGATTAGGAAGAGATTGAAGCTGGTTTGTTTCCTTAGCAGAATATTAAAATTGATTTTGAAGGTGAAAGTGGTTGAAGAACCTGTGTAGGTTGAAGATTAGTTGTAGATTTTTAACATGAAAGTGGTTGATCAATCTGAGTGCATTTAGTAGGCTAATCAATCTGAGTGCATTTAGTAGGCTAAGCTTGAATTATCATTAGGAATATGATTGCATTTAGGAAGTTGCATTTAGGATGGAATTACAATAGGCTCAATGGTAATAACGGCACCCTACAATTTTTAAGTTGTGACCTTTTCATGATTTTTACTGAAATTTTTTTCTTAAGTAATTAAAAGATAATTTAGATTGAATTCGCATTTGAACGACATTGATTATATTTATCTTGTAGTTATCGTGATTTTTAATCTTAGTATTTATTTTGGTTTTTAATCTTAGTACTTATCTTGGTTTTTTTGTCATTTCAAAGTGACTTTGCATTTGAATGACTTTGATAAAATCTAAGCTATTTATCGTGCAAATTTCAATATCCAATAAGTTATTAAAATAAGATTTCAACATAGCAGTCTGATAGAACCAAATTTTTTATGATTAATCAACTTAGAAATTTACCAAAAAATATATAATAATAAGAATAAGCCAAACCAATAATCTAAAAACCATAGTTACAAAACACAAAGTTAGATTGTCTAAAAATAGTTTATATCATCAAAGAAACAATATAATAAAATAAAAGAAAAAAGCCAATATAGAAAACAAGTATAGCTTGTTCAAACAAAAATATAGTATAAGAAAAAGGAAATCCTAAATCTTGAAAAATGTAATAAAACCCAAAAAGAAAAAATAGACCTTTTAATCTAAAGAAAAAAAAAAAGACCTTTTAATCTAAAGGCACAATAGAAGCCCAAAATATATATATATATATATGATCACAAATTCTGATAAACTTCCATGGAAAAAAATAAAAATAAAAAGTAAACAGTATATTTTTTTCAAAAAAATTTGTTATTGATATTTTTTTCCAAAAAATTTGTTATTTGTGTAAGTTATAAAAAAAAAGCCAAAATTGAATTTGTCATATCTAAACACAAGTTTGTGTTTAGTTTTCTTCTCAATATAGATCTTAATTGTGTAAAGAATGGCTAGAGGTAGAAGAAAAATGAAGTGTAATCGATATTGTTTAAATGCATGATATCAAATGAAAAAAAAAAACAATATAAGCAAATTGGCTTGTGGTACAAAAACATATGGAAACACAAATTAAAGAAGGCAAATTTATTCATATATAACATAAACATGGATAAAATTTTCAGTAGCTTTATTATTGTTTTCACTAGCATTATTCTTGTCATATTTTTGCATTAGTATTTCCTCCATAGCTTTCTTCATCACATAATTTGTCTCTCTAGTTGTTGCTTCTTGTCAAGGGCTTTAAAAATCAATTGCTTAATATGATCAAAATGAGCTTTCGTCTTAGCCTTTTGCTTGGCAATGTCGGCCATCCCTTCCTAGTAATTTTTCATAGCCTCTTCCATTTTAGTTTTCTTAATGATGAGAACAATAATACTATCTTCCATCGGTATTAAAAACCATAAGACCTCTCTATCGAAAAGACACAAAGGCAACTTGAAAGGTTGCTTCATGTTGGTAGATGAAAGGTTGTCTCAGAAAGGTGTCTTGTATCAAAGATTATATGTAGACACATTGCTTTCATGTTGGTAGATGCACTTATCCTTTTCGATTCATGTTGCCATCTCCTACTAATATTACACATCAATCTTTATACTTATTAAAAATTCTTAAAATTATTTAAAATTTCTTAATAAACTATAAAATTAGACAATTCTCCAATTTCGTCCACTTATTATTATTGTTTAAATTCTTATAATTTTCTTAATACCTATAAATCATGCCTTATTGACACAATTATATAAAAATCAATAAATTAAAAAATATTATATTAGTTAATTCTTATAATTAAAAGAATTACCTTAGCGATTTCACGTAATCTTTTTTGATTCCTACTATTCATGCCCTAATCGACACGTTTATATAAAAATCAATAAATTAAAAAATATTATATTAGCCAATTCTTATAATTAATAGAATTACTTTAGCAATTTTACATAATCTTTTTAATGTTTATTCGCTTGCCCTAATTGACTAAATTCTCTTAACAATCACTAAATTTTTAAATTAATATAATCACCAATTTTTATAATTAATGCAATTACCTTAATGATTTAACATAATCTTTTTTGATTTCTACTATTCATGCCCTAATTGACACAAGTATATAAAAATCAATAAATTAAAAAATATTATAGTAGTCAATTCTTATAATTAATAGAATTTTTTTAGCAATTTTACATAATCTTTTTCATTCCTACTCGCCTTACTCTAATCAACTAAATTCTTTTAACAATCACTCAATTTTTAAATTAATATAATAATCAATTTTTATAATTAATGTAATTTCCTTAGCAATTTTACATAATTCTTTCCTATTCCTCCTAATTATGTTCAAATCAATCCAATTTTATAAAAATCAATAACTTAAAAAATATTATATTAGACAATTCTTATAATTAATAGAATTTTGTTAATGATTTCATGTAATCCTTTTTTATTTCTACTTGTCCTGCCCTAATCGGCTAAATTCTTTTACCAATCATTGAATTTTAAAATTAATAAAATCGCCAATTTTTATAATTAATGCAATTCCCTTAGTAATTTCATATAATCTTTTTTTATTCGTATTAATCATACCTTAATTGATCCAATTTCATAAAAATCAATAAATTTTAAAAACTTATATTGGTTAATTCTTATAATTAGTAATTTCATGTAATCTTTTTTTATTTGTTCTCACTCTGCCCTAATTAGCTAAATTCTTTTAACAATCACTAAATTTTTAAACTAATATAATCACCAATTTTTATAATTAATGCAATTCTCTTAGCAATTTCATGAAATCTTTTATGATTCCTACTATTCATACCCTAATCTACCCACTTTTATAAAAATACATAAATTAAAAATATTATATTAACTAATTCTTATAACTGATAGAATTTCGGTAATCATTCTATGTAATCCTTTTTTATTTCTGCTCGCCCTGCCCTAATTGTCTAAATTCTTTTAACAAACTCTAAATTTTTTAAATTAATATAATCGCCAATCTTTATAATTAATGCAATTTTCTTAAAAATTTCACGTAATCCTTTTTTATTCCTACTAATCATGCTCTAATCGATCCAATTTTATAAAAATCAATAAATTAAAAACATTATATTAGCCAATTCTTATAACAAATATAATTCTCTTAGCAATTTCATATAATCCTTTTCGATTCCTACTCATCTGCCCTAATTGGCTTAATTTTTTTAACAATAACTAAAATTTTAAATTAATGTAATCGTCAATTTGTATAATTAATGTAATTCCCTTAGTGATTTAATCCTTTCGGATTCCTACCAATCATGTCCTAATTGACCCAGTTTTATAAAAAAAATCAATAAATTCAAAATATTATATTAGCCAATTCTTATAATTAATAGAATTCCCTTAGTGATTTCACATAATCCTTTCTGATTCCTATTCACCTTGCCCTAATCAGCTAAATTCTTTGAACAATTAATAAATTTTTAAATTAATATAATCACTAATTTTTATAATTAGCGATTTCACATAATTCTTTCTAATTCTTAATTATCATGTCCTAATTGACTTAATTTTATAAATATCAATAAATTAAAACAATATTATATTAGCCAGTTTTTATAATTGATAGAATTCCATTAGCAGTTTTACGTAATCCTTTTTTATTCCTACTCATGTTGCCTTAATCATCTAAATTCTTCTCACAATCACTAAATTTTTAAATTAATATAATCACCAAGTTTTATAATTAATGCAATTCCTTTAGCGATTTCATGTAATCTTTTTCGATTCTTACTAATCATGCCCAAATTGATGCAATTTTATAAAAATCAATAAATTAAAATATTATATTAGCCAATTTTTATAATTGATAAAATTAGTGATTCCACGTAATCCTTTCTAATTCTTAAACGCCCTGCCCTAATTGGCTTAATTCTTTTAACAATAACTAAAATTTTAAATTAATACAATTGCCAATTGTTATAATTAATGCAATTTCGTTAGTGATTTTATGCAATACTTTTTTTATTCCTATTAATCATGCCCTAATCGACCCAATTTTATAAAAATCAATAAATTAAAAATTTTATATTAGCCAATAATGGATATAATTTTTTTAATGATTTCACGTAATCCTTTTTCATTCCTACTCGCTCTTCTCTAATCGACTAAATTCTTTTAACAATCACTAAATTTTTAAATTAATATAATCGCCAATTTTTATAATTAATGCAATTCTTTTAGTGATTTCACGTAATTCTTTTTTATACTTACTAATCATACCCTAATCAACCTAATTTTATAAAAATAAATAAATTTAAAAATATAATATTAGTCAATTATTATAATTAATAGAATTTTGTTAGCGATTTCACGTAATCCTTTCCTATTGCTATACCCTAATTGGCTAAATTCTTTTGACAATCACTAAAATTTTAAATTAACATAATTGTCAATTTTTATAATTAATGTAATTTTTTTAAGGATTTCATGTAATCCTTTCTGATTCTTATTAATCATGCCCTAATCGACCTAATTTTACAAAAATTAATAAATTAAAAAATATTATATTAGCCAATTCTTATAATTAAAAGAATTTCCTTGGCAATTTAATTTATTATAAATATATTAATATAATATTAATATATATTATTATTAATATATTATTATTATAAATTAATATATTATTATAAATATATTAATTATTATAGTATAATTATATATTATTATAAATTTGTTAATATAAATATATTAATATAATACAATATTATTATATTATTAATTATTATATAATATATAATCCTTTTCATTTCCTACTTGCCTGCCTTAATCGCCTCAATTATATAAAATTCACTGAATTAGAAATACTATATTAGTCAATTCCTATAATTAATAGAATTTCCTTAGCGATTTCTCATAATCTTTTCTTATTTAATTCCTACTTCTCGTGCGCTAATCAACTAGATTATATAAAAGTCACTAAAATTAAAAATTAATATCATTTTTAATTTATATAAATAATAAAATTTCATTACCGATTTCACATAATACTTTCTAATTCCTACGGTATCATATCTTAATCAACTCAATTTTTTAAAATCACTAAAATTATAAATTAATATAATCTCTGATTTTATAATTAATATAATTTCCTTTGCAATTTCATTTAATCATTTTTTATTCCTACTCACAATGCCTTAATCAACTAAATTCCATTAAAATAACATTAAAAATTATATAATCTCCAATTTCAAATACTCCTAATTATACTCCTATGTATATATCAAAGACAATCTCCTATGAAAATCACTAAATTCTGACTTTTGATTCTCAT
This sequence comes from Omphalea diandra, assembly GCA_949677035.1. Lineage (NCBI taxonomy): Eukaryota > Viridiplantae > Streptophyta > Magnoliopsida > Malpighiales > Euphorbiaceae > Omphalea > Omphalea diandra. Next base: position 32,843 of record CATIWR010095708.1, on the reverse strand, counting down.
TATTGACAGCTCAACTTGGAAAATTAATGATTTTAATTTGTTTATGCTTCACTATTACATGTGTGCTATGCATGATTTTTGAGAGGTTCACTATTAAATGTTAAGGAAAATGCTTTGTTGCTGGAAATGAAAGGTCTCGACATCACTTTGTTATATAAAAGTTAACAAAAAAGTATCCTTGGCTACCTCTATACCAACTATAACCTTCTAAGCACTAAAGTATCCATGGCTACCTTAACACCAACTAAGAGCCAAAAAACTGTCAAACAAAACATCCCTCCATCTTTTGTTAGCTTTGAGGTTATGTATTTAAGGTTGAAGGAAAGTTGTAAATAACTGCAAAAAGAAGTGAAGGTCTATCTGACAAGGCATGTTATGAACTCCGAAGAACAATATGTCAGTATGTTGAGGATGTATGACTTGTTTCTTGAAGTTGTTAAGTAGGACAAGGATCAAAAGCATCTTATTAGCATCCTGCTTGATACAAGTTCTAAAATTTGAAGCCTCTAGTGATCATATTGAATAATTTTTTGTCCTTTTTATTTTCATTACCAATGAAAAATTATGCTTTTATTGTTAAAACTAATATCAATTAAATGAAGCTTTTTGGTTCTTCTTAACAACTTTCTTTATTTTGATTTGCATTTACATCCAATTTTGCTATGATATAACTTGAGTGCTATGATACCATTGATTGAAGTAGTGGGTCATCTCAGTCAACATTATTGAATCAATATAATAATGGCCAAACCTTTCTCATTTGTTCATTATCTTTGAAATACAAAGCAAAGCTTTGAGCATGAGAGAAGTTTGCTTTATGTCCATCCAAGTTTTTTTTTTTTTTTTTTTGAAAGGACAAACCTTTAACAACTAGCTTAGCTAAAGTACTGGTTTAACTCATCCATCACCTAATGCTTACATTATTGAATCCAAATAATCATGGCCATATCTGTCTTATTTGTTCATTAGCTTTGATATACTAATCGAATCAAATTGAAAGTGATTTATTGAATCAAGATACAAGATAATGATGGAGCTTTGATATACAGATCAAACTTGCCATTGATACACAAAAGAATCTTACACTTAATTTTTTTGGTTTGGAAATGATAAACCTTTAACAACTAGCTCATTTGCTAATTGTATTTTTGCTTTGGGAATGAGCAGCCTTTATAAGCTTGTTTGCAATTTTGAAAGGGTTCAATGATTCAGCTAGATTAGTTAACATTATTATATTATTAGTACTTTGTTATAGATTACTTAAAACATATGAATGACAAGTTTAATTCCCACACTTTCATTTTCTTTAGTTTACTTAAAACATATGAATAACAAGTTTGTCAGTACAGGAATTGGGAAAATTTGATTCAAACCAAAATTCAGAACAATAACAATGGTTTGTAGCATCTTTCCAAAGAGGTATGAATTCAAAGTCTACCATAACGATTGATCACAGTCTACCAAACAAGTGAATACTAAAACATAAATGAACTTTCTAAAGAGGTACAAATTCAAATTAAAGAGGTTTATTACAATCCAAAGAGTACAAATTCAAATTAAAGAGGTTTACAACACAACATTGTGATTAAAAAATCAATAATAATTTCAACTATATAGCGTAAAATAAATTCATTCATCCTACATATTTGAAACAAAATCAGATGCAAGCATAGCAACATATTGCTCATTGCAAATTCCTTGTTCCTTCTTCTTCATCTCAAAATCTTGACCAACCTCAGGAACATAAGTTCCTTCATCAATCTCATTGGAACTTTCTTGTTCATGCGAATTTTGATCAAAAAATGAAAAGTACTCAGTAATAACTTTTTCTTCAGTTTTGAATGATTTGTATATGCTTCCACCATAACAAAAAACATGAGGTGCACATGCTTCACAACTATTGTAAATTCCAGGTCGCATGCCTTTGAAAATAACATAAAACTTCTTTTTATTTATTTTTCTTGTTCTTTATTTCCATGGCGTCACAATAAAAATCAAAAGAAGAAATCTAGAACAAAACGAGGAAAGCTTCTTAAAAATAATTTTTGGTCATGAAAGGTCTTCAAGGATATCCATGGCTTATTAGCTAATCTTAATAGTTGCTAAGAGATAGTTGTTCTTGGAAACTTAATCTTCTCTTGGAAAAATAAGAACGACTTAAATGACAAAAGAGAATGAAATTCAAATTTCAAATATGAAGAGAGAGAATGAAATTTCAAATCTCAAATTTTAAATTTTCACTAAGCCTAACTAAGGGTTTATTTGTCAATAAGTTTATTAAATGACATGCTTACCCTAAGCTGTACCATGGAAATCTCTAAAGTCTCGCTTTCTATTTGGATAGATTCCAACCAAATATATTTATTGTTTGTTTTATCCCATAAAAATATTTAATATAATGTCTTTGAATATTGTGAGAAAAGAGAGAAAAAAGTTTTCTAAAAAAAAAGTCAATAGAAAATAAGATAATAATTATTGATATATATATGAAAAATTGAATTGTATTAATTAAATTTTTCATAGAAAGTGAATTTTAACTCTCTACATGTAAAAAACTAAACTCATTCTTTAATTTATAATTTAGAGTTAGAGCATTTTCAATCCATTTTCATTTAATCTAAACTCTTTATTGCAAAGAGTAGTTGAAGAAAATGATACTTCAACTCACTCTCTAGCTCTACATGCATAGAGTCAAAATTCACTTTATATATAATTAATACAATTCAATTTTTTATACATATCAATAATGCTATCTTGTTTTTTATTAGCTTTCTTTTTTGAAAAACTTTTTTCTCTCTTAAAATGAAGTGTGAAATATAAAAAGTTCATTGAACTTAAATAAATTTATTAACTCTCTATAACTAAAAATTTCTTCAAACACATGTAGAGAGTTAAAATGAATTTTAACTCTCTACATGTAAAAAACCAAACTCATTCTTTAATTTATAATTTAGAGTTATAGCATTTTCAATCCATTTTCATTTAACCTAAACTCTTTATTACAAAGAGTAGTTGAAGAAAATGATACGTTAACTCACTCTCTAGCTCTACATGCAGAGAATCAAAATTTACTTTATCTATAATTAATACAATTCAATTTTTTATACATATCAATAATGCTATCTTGTTTTTATTAGCTTTCTTTTTTGAAAAACTTTTTTCTCTCTTAAAATGAAGTGTGAAATATAAAAAGTTCATTGAACTTAAATAAATTTATTAACTTTCTATAATTAAAAATTTCTTAAAATACTTTTTATTACCCAAATATGCTCTTTATTTTATAGAGCATCATTGAATATTCTCTTAGAGAGTGAATTGAAATCTTATTTTCTTCAATCACTCTTTATAATAAAGAGTTTAGGTTAAATAAAGAATGAATTAGAGATGCTTTAAGGACCTAAAGACATGTTTAATATTATTATTGCAAATAGTTTTTTAATTAAAAAATGAAAATATATTTTTTAATATGAATTTGAAAGTAAAAATTAATTTAAAAGACCCAAATTGGAAGAATTTTTTTTTTTCTTTGATACATCTAAAAGGATCAAATTAGAGATTTTTACAAATAATTATTTTTTAAAATTGATAAAATATGTAAACCATTTTTAGGAATAGCCTAAGATATCTCAAAACTTAGGAATGTTACAAAAGTATCTCGCATTTATCATAAAGAATTATTACAGTATCAAGATAATAGATCACATTGTGGATTCACATTGTGGATTTTTTAATCTATCCTTTTACTGCATTTGCTGTATGTATCCATGAATTAAATTTTCTTACATGAAGAACCATCTCTCTGGACATGAAAAGAAGGGAAAAAAAAAAAAAAAAAAAAGGCTCCTCCATGCCTAAAAAGAGAACCATGATCTCATTGTTAGTTAGGTTAAAAAAAGAAAGTTCAGTTTAATTACTGATTAAAATATGAAAATCTAGAAAAATTAAACTGATGCAAATATCATTTAAAATTATTTCTTTTTCCTATGACATATTTAGTTAACATAGAAATTCAAGTTACAATGATATAATATTATACACCTTTGACCACTTAATACAAAAAATAAAAATAAAAAAAGTTCGCTGGTGCATTACAAACTAATCAAATGGATCACTAAACACCCATTATCTTCTGAGGTAATATTTGGTAGGATGCAATAAAATGTAATAAAATACAAACTCAATGAATTATTAAATTAAAATTTCTTTTAATTACATTATATTATATTTCACTCTATTACATCCTACCAAACATTATCTAAGTAAAATAACTCATTTATTTCATATTGGAAACACAAAATCAGTCAAGGTCATGTGTACAAACAAGGAAAACTAATTGTCATATCAGAAACATTCATTTTCTATCAGTACAAACAAGGAAAATTACGATAAAAATGTGCTGGACAACAAAACAAATCAAGGCTCCAGCTCATTTAATTATTGGTTTACTTATGCCTTTTCATGAAACTTACAGGAAAACTATAATTATCCTATTCCTCTCCATATCCTGCTCTTACCACAGCCCTCTGAAGGGAATCCTTACCACTGCATATACCCATAATTTGTTTAATGAGTTATGAAAAAAGTTGCATAAAGAAACAGAAGCATTAAAAAGAAGGGCATAAAACAATTATTTATTTTAATTCACCAACCACTTGCTTTTCTGTAGTCACAAGAGTCAACAACATACGACAAAAATACAAACGCTTAAGTGGAGATATATACTAGTAAATCCCTACTTTCTCAACTTAGACTTAAATAAGAAGTTACATAATACTTATATACAAATTTCTAGGAGAAAAAACCTTAATTAAAAAATTTAAGAGAATTAAATCGGAATAATTCACAAATTTATTTTCCCTTGAGTTCATTTATTAACAATGCCATAGAAAGTGATCAGCTTTTTAAATTCAAGCCCATAAAAATTCAAAAATGTCAAAGAAGATGATTTCCGAATCTACTAACGTGTATTTGAACTCTATTATCGAAGCGGTCAATAAATTTTTGGGAGAAAAAAAGAGCTGTGCTTTCTCCATCATATTTGTGACAGTTGACAGGTGCAAATCAGCAAAATTGAGGAAGACAGTACTTATTAAGCTACTTGATGGTGTGCTCTGGGTCTCCCGTAACTGATAGTAATAATAATAAGAAGTTCTAGATTTGTCTCATTGTCTTTCATGTTCTTTCCTCAAACTTAGGACTCTTTTCACAATCATTTCAATCCCCTCTCTCCAGACCCGAGCCCTCAAACTTCAAAGTAGAGCAGTCCAGCAAAAACCCAAATCATTTGTGGAAATTGAACTCAATTTGAAGCCTATAATTTAAACTCTCTGCACATCACTAATGCACCATAAATCAAAGAATAACCTAGCTAAATGATCCATGGTCTAGACCAACTATTAAACAATAACTTCCACCAGCAGAATTAACCTTTTCCTCATTTCAAAACCCATTCTGACACCCTCAATTAGCAAAATGTAAGGTGATAAAAAAAAAGTGCAATTTTTTTTTCATTACTATTACCCATGGACAGAAACATTCAATTAAATGTCCTTATGACTAAGGTAGGAAGACATGCGAGCAGCAGAATCAAGAAGTGCAGCCTGTCAAACTAAAATTTAACTGTTTCAACTCATTACAATATATACCAATTGCGAAACTAAGAGGAGCCTCCTAAAACTGCTGAGAAGGAGAAGAAAGAAGAAGGGAGAGAAGTGCCGGGGGGGAGGGTGTTTCTGAGGAAGCTAATAGCAGAAGCTAAAATAGTGATGGAAGTAGTGATATGGGCATCTTCATGTTAAAGAAGGGGATGAACAAACAAAACCTAGAAGCGGAAAAAAAAAAAAAAAAAAAAAAGAAGAAAAAAGAAAGATGATGATCCACATCTGTGTTTAACTGAAAAGAAAAATGTTTTTCTGCAAACGATTCAACATTACAAGTAGCTAGGGAAGAAACACATTTTTTACTTTCTTGGAAAATGATCAATTATAAAAACTAGGATCTCAAGAAGAACTCAGAAATCCATTCCCGTTCTTGGAGAATATAAAATTGAAAACTAAGCAAAGCAGGGGAATGAGTCTCTACTTTCTAGTCAACTTTCATTTCCTTGTGCACATCTATTCACTATTTAGGTATTCAGATTTGTAGATAATTGATTGAGGCCCCTTACAGGTACGCGTCACAAACTTGGAACACGCTGCTGAACACATAGGAGAAGTCCTAAAATGTGTCAAGAAGGAGCATCTTGAAAGAGCATATAAAATAAAAGACTGGTGAGATACCATCAGTCTATGATTGCTTTGTTATGTAAATAAACTGGTTCAGGTCTTTTTCTTTTAAAGTAAATAAGTTTCTAGAGCATTATGTACTTTTATAGATTGTTTACATGTGGGCCTCCTTTGTCCTATAAGATCTGCAGCAAATTTCCACAACTCCAAAGTATTCCAAGAAAACAGCCCTAAGCCAAACCAAGAGACAGAAAAGAATAAAGAAACCTAGTTTCATTTCATCCTCTCCTACTATATTTCATTCATTATTATATAGGGTTAGACTCAGATTATGCATTAATCTATTTCAGATTTTCATATCTTCTTTCGTTTTCTACCCAAAAACTGAATGCATGTCAGAGATAAGGGTCCATTAAATTCTGTTTATCTCTTTCTTTTTTTCTTCTCAATTAATTACTGGGTATGATATTTTTTTCCTTACCAAACAAAGAAATTTTAGACTAAACGAAATGATTGAACCTCTAATTTTATATCTTATAGGACTTAAAACTATGCAAAAAAGAGAGGCAAATTGTGAAAGTCAAGGTTGGAGGAAACATAAATTATACTCAAATCAACTAACATTTCATACCCAAAACCAAAAGCAACAATACAAGAAGAATGATTCTATTGCTACAAAGTCTATATAAAGAGAGACTACAAAAGAACAATATAAGCTTATACCATTTGTCTTTTTTTTTTCTTATCTTTTTTTTTCTAATTATATTGTTGAATATATACATTTTTATTGATTTTATAGTTGTCACTTTGATACTTTAGTTGTTAAATACTTATGTAATTGCATCAGAAATTTTTTAAATTCGATAGAAAGCCCCCCTGAAAATTCTTTCTAGTTCCACCACTGATATAGACAACAATTTGCTATTGATATTGAGTATTTTTATTCCACACAACAGAAATATTTTGACCAACAACTAATAGAAGAATCTAATAAATCCTGACAATATGAATTAATATTGTAGCTAATCACAGAAGATGACTGGTGTCATAGATTTTTTTTTTTTTTTTTTAGAGGGGAGGGGGAGATGATTTGTAGATAAGCTTTGGATTTAACACACAAAACCACTCTAACCGTTTGAATACATTCTCATAACTACAATGTTCAATTACTTTCTTATCTAGCAAGGATTCAAGGTAATCTGTTCTTGTGTAGTACTTTGCCATGGAAAACCAAAGACAATAGACTCTATGAACAACGGCATAAGCTTATTTATTTGCTTTTACAATATTTACGGTGTTGAGATCAAAGTAAAAGGAACATGAAATTTCAAATTTACTATAAAATCAGTCCACATGCAATATACACAAAATCACATTAATAATACAGTAGGACCAATGACATTCTCTGAGTTCAAATTAGTTTCTGGTTGAAAACAAAAACCCTAAGTCCTAACTACAAGTTAAAGATTAGGCGCAGTTTTAAGTGTAAGGCAATCTAATATTAAGATAAATGTAAATAAAGAAGACGACCTAAAAGACGATTGCAGTCTCATTTGCAGTAGCGATCGGCCTTCTTCTTGACACGATCGTCCAGAGCGTCCTCCACCGACTTGAACTTGGACTTGTCTTCATATCCGAACTTCTTCGCCTCTACCGGGAACAGCTGCTCGTACTTGAGCCGTTTAGCTGCGTCGATTGTGTAAACCTCGCCCGGACCGCCGCCGCTGCTAGTTTCAATATTATCCACATCTATGCCGGCGCCAGACGAGAGCTGCGTTTCACTGTCGATCTTGTTCTTTTTCTTATTCTTATTCCTCTTCTTGTTCTTGTCGATGGCTTTGCTGTCGGTGGCCAGGCTTCCTCCCTTGAAGGTGAGTCTCCCCCCTTTCACCCTCTCGTAGGCATCCGACATCGTTTTAGCTCTTCGTGTATAGAGACAAACTACGGACTACAGACCGCAATTGAAAGCCAGGACGGGCATTAAATATCCAACGACTTCAATTACATGTTTGCCCTTTGGCGGGGACAACGTTTCGCCTCGTCATTTTGGCTTTTATTAATAAAATTTTATTAATAAATTTTAAATTAATATAATTTAATTTAATTTTATTATTTAAATAAATTTATAATAAATTAATTTTTTTATTTTTATATATTTTATTCATTTAAAATAAATATAAGTATCAATTTAAATTATAAAATTATTAAAGAGATATTATCTAAACTTTTTTAATTAGAATAAATTTTCTTAAAATTCTATAACTCATTAATTTAATTTGACACCATAATTAAATCATTTTTAAATAAAAGAATCAAATTCTTTTAAATATAAATTTTTTAATTTCATAAATTTTAATAAATTGGTGAATTTTAATGTTTCATTTAAAATGAGGTTTAAAAAAATTTTGATTACACTTTTTAATATTTATTTTTTTGTTTAATGGAAAAAATATTTTTTTTAAGAAAAACACTTATTAATACAACAAAATAAAATAGATACTCAAGTGAAAAACTGAAAAAGGAGTTGATTAATTATGTCAAACTATATATATTTATGTAGTAATTAACCTAATTTTATATTTTCTTATTTCTCTCAATATTTTTATTTTTTTTCACTTTTTACTGTCCATGAATAAATAGTAAAAATAAAAAAGTGAAAAAAAAAAAAAAAACCTTGATGACTTCAGCTGTGCGAGGGGTGGCTGGTGATGTTAGACGCTTCTCTTCCTCAGCTCAAACCTAAACTTGGGGAACCTATATTTTCTTGAGTCCGAGAGATTTTTGCTTTCACTCTCCATTTTTAGTATCAATCTTTTCCACTTTCTTTTCTTTTATTTTCCCTCTAACTGTTTCTAGTTTGGAATCTTTCCAAGTTTTTCATTTCATCTTTCTGGTAAGATTATCTTTTCAGGCAGTTATTTCTGTCTTGAAGACGAAAGAAAACAAAGAATTGATTGATATGTTGACTGTTTGCTTATAATCTTTGAATTTCTGGTCCTCAATGTAATAGTGTATCTTATGGTTACTGCACCACAAACAAAGATGATAGTCTGGTTTTGTTATTTTTGCAATTATGGTAGGTTAGAAAGAATTCATCAATATTGGTTACACCATATATTTATTGATATTTCTATTAGAAACAACAAGATATCAAACCTCAAGCAGTAAACATAATGTATAAAGTTATCAATCGTGTCTGTTAGGGATTTGATTTGGTAGCCTAAAAAAAAATGTTAGCAGAAGTTTGGTTTCTAGAGGATATAATAATGTGGGATTTTACTTTTGTTGATAAATTGCAACTCAATTTACTTCAGAATATGGTCAAATATTTGGGTGAGTAAGACGATAGTGTAATAATTTACTCCTAAGTCTTGAAAAAAAAAATGTTTTGGAGCTTTCAGAAATTTTAATATTATGAAACAATTATTCCCCAAATAAAACTGAATTTGCAAAATAATAATTAAATGTTGCATGAGGATTTGACGTTATTGAAAAAGAACAAAAAGAGACAAAGCAGTTTGTCATGAGGAGGTGATGGATTGTTATATTAACGTTTTTCTTGCCTATCTCATTTTGTGGGCATGAAGGGAATGCCGCTTCTCATTCTTGTCAAGGCAGGAACGCCGCATAAAATAATAAGTTGTTTTCAGCTTGAATCAAATAACATGATTACAGAATTATTAAACAAAAATTCGTTTAAAATTTTATTTTCTAGTTTATTATGTGGGTGGTGCAAGAAAGTTAAGGATGGTATCAAAGAAATGGAGGGCATTATTGAGTGCATGCAGTACATAAATATACTAGAATGTGCTAACTTTTCCTCCATTTTTATATCTTTTTTTTTCAAAAATTTATGTTTTCCCTTCTTCCTCTGTGTAAAAAGAAAAAAAATATATTTAGTATGTAGACTTATACCCACTCTCTCTCTCTCTCCCTCAGGTTAAAATTAAAGCCTTCTTTAGTGATGGAGGATGGTAATATAAATCAATAAAATTAATAAATTCATATTGAAAACCATAGATTAAGAGATTTCTCTTAACAATGTCGTTGTTTGCTGATATAAAATTGCATGGTGTTTTTAAGAAAGGTCAAGCGCGAGTGGTTCATCTTGATTGTAGATAATAATTTCTTCCTAACAATAAAAATTGTTTTTGTTGATGTTTCATTACTTTGTTCCTCTGTTAATTTGCTTTCTAGATTATTATCTTTGTTGAGTTTTCTCTAAATGAGCTCTAGTTCTCACTTCAACAAATAAGAAAGAGTTATGGGCATTTTAGAGAGAGACTACTTTGTCCAGATTTTGACAATGTTTTGCACCGCCATCTATTTATAGTAGACCACCCTTTTAGTTAATTTGGCTCTAACTAGGATTCGGACTTGAATCCTTTTAACCCTGTAGACGACTCTTGCACCACTGACCCAAAGGCTAATTAGTGTAAATGATCATTGCTAGGTCATTGCAAGTGTAGCTGAGTATTTTTTAACTAAGTTTTTCTTGGGTATGTATACTCTTTTATTTGAAGTCATTATTGCCCATGTGCTTTATACTCGACATGAACAGGGTTTCATTATTGCCCATGTGCTTTATACTCGACATGAAAAGGGTTTAAGGTACCCTTCTTACCTTCATATACTTTTTAAAATCTCCTTATCTATTTTTTAAATATAGGCGTCCCTTTCCCCTCCTTTGTTCTACTTTTCTCATGTGTGTAGGATTGCTCATCAATTTTTTTTGTTTATGATTCTTTAATTTAGTTCAGCTAGTTACTTCAATTTCATTATCATGGTATAATGTGCTATGCATACGTTATTTATACTTCTTGCCTGATTTAATCTTCCGCTGTCATTATGTCAATTTATTTGCTGTTATACTGCAAGGGAAACAACATCATTTGCCCACATATGTTTTACTCGACTTCCTGTCCTTATTTCAATAGTAAAAGTGGCCTCTACCATATCATCTCATACTCTAGTGGTTTGGATTTGGAGATGGCATTATTGTTTATATATTTATTATGCTATTTTTATCAGTGAAGTTTATGTTGTGGAACAACTCATCAACTTTTATGATAGAATATTTTCGATACCTTGTTCACATATTTATAATTGGGCACCATTGTTGATACTGTACTTGATGTAGTTTATATTTGATGTTTTCTAATACTTAGATGTTTTCCTATTTTGGTAGAGTATGTTATAATTTTATACTTTAGTTTTCTCTGTATAAACTTGTAGCCTCTATTGGCATATTAGGGATTTTGGAATTAATTAAGTTCTTTTTACGGGTTGGAACTTGGTTCTACATCAGTTGGTATCAAAGCCAACGCCGCGGCCTTGGTCGCCGACCTCCAGTAAGTCTATTCTAATCACTACTGCAAACACACCAAAAAAGAAAAAGGAAAGAAAATTTGAAATGCTATTTTCATTACCATCCAGGCGCTTCTTTGTGCACTACCTACATACCCAAATTTACAGCAACGTGCTTTACCAGATTCTATTGTCAACTCACTGGAATCCTGCTAAAATTTGCTGCTGTTGCTACACCAGAACCTCGCTGGAATCTAATGGAATTTCACACCCAAGGTCTCAAACCCCTATTTGTTAATTCTACAGTTTCCGCATACCTCAAATCTTGTTGAGAGGCTGTTGTTTGAAGCGCACAAATTGGGTAACCTCAATTCAATCTCAATTTATGATGAGAATTTGAATTATCACAATATTTTCTTTCGTCATTGTTTAGTCAATGATTTTGCTGCAATTTTATTAAAAGTGAAGAATGATGATTTTGTGCAACTTCAATAACAAGTTATTGAAACATGTGAATGGAGAAAGAAGGTTGATCACAAACTGAATCCCACTGATTAAGGGCTTGAGACTTTTCAAAAATATTTTCATTCTGAAATTGGTGGGGTGGAGGACTTTCTAAATTTGATTTTAGCTTATCTAGGGCTGAATAACAAACAGAAGGGCGTTGCTATGATGGTGTTTCTAATTCTTTAACCATGCCAACTGTTGATGTAGTTTATATTCCTCCATGGACGTAGTCCAAGTCCTATTCGTGACCCAAGTTTGTTTTGGAGAGATGAGCCTCGTAAATAATTATTATTCTTCTTTTGATGTTTTATAGGGTTAATATATTTTCCTATTTTGGTAGACCATCTTGTAATTTCCTTTTTAGGTCTTGTTTGGTATAAAATTATTCACTTTTATAGAAGTAGCTTCTAGAGGAGTGGCACTTCTTACGAATTTATTTCTTTGAAAGTTGAGTTCCTCATATATTTTTTTTTTCTAAGAAGTGCACCATAATCATATTTAGTTCACTTGTTAACTTTCAGAAAAATATGTGATAAAATATTATTTTATCCTTAGTCTATTAATATAAATAATTTTATCTTATTAGATAAATTTATTAAAGAAATAATTTAGGAAATGTCTATCAATTTTGTTAAGAAAATTGCACTTACAGGCCTCCTTCTCAGTAAATTAAATTTTCTATGTTGAGAAAGTTGAGTGCTCAAAACAAAGTGTATGTTCCTTTTTAATACTTTACATTTTCTTACAATGTAATATAAAAAAAACTATTTTCTATAAAATTATACTTAGTCAATTTTTTCAAAACAGACAAGACTTTAGTTTTCTCTATCTAAATTTGTAGCCTCTATAAGCATATTGAGGAGTTTCGGAATTAATAAAATATTATTTAGGGTGCTGGAACTTGGTTCTACATCGGTACTTTTATATTCCCTACCCAAGTATTCGACCTGTTTGAACTTTGAAACTAAGTGAAAATTTTCATTAACCTCTTTTTCTTTTTCTTTTAACAGAATTTGTATTAATTACTGGATCTGACTTAAATGTTTTATTCTCTTCTTGGAGGATTATATGCATTAATTTTTGGGCTGCTTACTGGTAAATGATATGAAAGTTGAAATTTACTGTTTTTTTGGGAGGGAACTTAAGATGTTTCTTATTACTCTCTTTTAGGTTAAAAATATCTTTATGTTTATGGCTATTTTATGTACAGGTGCATTAAAAGATGCAGTGTACCCTCCGTAGAACTCGTAGTGAGCATCAGAATATTTCAAATGGAGTTCATGTTTGCTCATCAATGAAACTTTCAAAACGAAATACATTCCACACAGTCTCTGAGGCATGTATTTGAATTGACTGACCACAACATACCTTTCCTATCCTTTCTTTCTTTTCTTCTTCTTTTCTTTTTAAGAGCTGAATTTTCTGACTTATTCTCTGTGAATTCTTATGATTTCGATCTATGAAGTCTCTTCTCTTGATTGGAGGACCATTGATCAGAGGTAATGAAAACTTATTGTTTAGTATTTCATAGCAGTTTTAGTAATTGCGTCTGTAACCAACAATTTCATTGACTAAATTATTCGTTTATTGAATATTGTAACAATTTATATCTTCCAGACACCTGACCTAAACTCTAATGCTAAGTTAGATTTCAGTGGCATTAAGAGTTTTAAGTGTAAATTGTTAAAAATTGCTGATGTAGAAAGATGGACTTGATAACAGATTTTCCATTAAATCCACTTTCTACATACTTACTGCATTGTCTTTGGAGGATCCACTATGCATGTGTTCTTTTTAATCAGTCTAGTACTTCAGTGTACCTTAATTGGATTCACTGTTTTGAGGGGTTCTTCATCAACAGGATCCACAATCCTTGCAAACACTAAAAGATGGGCAGGTGTTTATTTCTTTAGAGGCTTATGATATTGATGGAGTCAAGGAAAATAAGATGTAGGAATTATTTTAAAGTTCTAATTATGGAATTGATATTTTTGTTGTGAATTTTCTAGTAAGGAAGATTAGGGTTTAGCAATAGGTTTAGTATTGTTTAGAAATTTTTATTATCATTAGGAATATTTAAAATTTTGTTTTACTATCCTGGTTATTGGTTTAAATTTTCCTAATTTGGGATTTTTCATTCTTGGAGGAGTAGAATTTTCTAAAACTCTGTAAATTCCTATGTAATCAGTTACTTTTCTTAAGTAATTGCTAATGGAATTTTCAGTATTTCGATTTGGAAGCCTTGGTGCCTATTCTTCTTGAAAATCCTTTATTTCTTTCTGTTCTCTTTCTTCATCTGCAGCAATCTGCCTTTATTATAGTACCCACTGTACTGTTCGTAGCTTTAAGCAATCTCTTAAAATCTCTCCTTTCCGCTCTCTAATCATCTCTTATTCAAAACTCTTAACCCTAATTTACCTTCTTCCTTAAATGTAAACCTTAAATATCATAATGGGCTTTTGGTTTTCTCACCATAAAAGCTATTAGGTTGATATTCAGCTAGTCTTGCATCAGTTTGGAAACAGTTTTGATATTTTACAAGACAAAGTGAAACAATTAGAAACATGGAGGGTCCGCTATGTGTTTCAACCAAGGTTACCAGAAAACATAATCTCCTTAGTGAATTACATAATGGAATAAATGATCCAAATAGTGAACCATCAGCATTGTAGCTAACAAACTCATGTCATGGAACATATGAGATTAAACCGTATGTCAAAGAAGAGAGATGCTGTCAATACTTAATTGTAACCTAACACTTCTCGTTAAACATTATTTTGTTTAAATTTTTATTATGGGAACTAAGTCCTTAACCAGGGAGACCACATTATACAAAACCTACTTAAATTTTCTACAAGAGTATTTTGTTCCAATTAAGCTATCTGAAGAAGCCTTGCTCTACTGCACTATGTTCTAACATAGCTAAATTTTTAAATTCTGCATACTGGAGTGATCCATGCTCCAGGTAACCTTGGTTTCAACAAACTCATCTGCAGATTTCTTTTGTTGAGCCACAATTTAGTTCCAATCATATGGTTTATGATGTTTACTCAAATATTTCATCTAAAGACAAAGGAGGACAGCATGTTTTAGCAAATAAGCTTCTTAAAAATCAAAGAGAAGAGCCTATCAAAGAAACTTTGAAGGAGATGAAAGCAATAGTAACCAGTGAAAGCAGAGTTCAAAACAATATAGGGCAAGAATCCTGAAGGAACACAAACAACTTAAAAATAAGGATTTGGCGTTGCAGCATCAAAGAACTCTATTAAAATTTAGGATTATAGGGATGAGTATGAAAAATTTGAGGAACATGTTATGAAGCAAGAAGATAAAAAGACCATGAAGATGAGAACAGATCTTGCAAAGTTGGTGAATTTTCTAATTCATAATGAATTCAAGAGCTATTCAACAATGCACGCCATGGTTGATTTTGATTTGCTGATAAACTTGGTGGTGTAAAGCAAAGCATGAAGTTTGTAAATGAACTTTTCTTGTTGTCATCCAAGAAGCTCCTACTTCAGTTGTCGATTCTTTGGCACTATAAAACTCATGGACTAGTTTGCTCCAACCAGGAGAGAATGCTGCAGTGGATGAAAATAAAATATAGGAATTATTTTAACTTTATTCTTAATCATGGAATTCATATTTTTGTTGTGAATTTTTTGGTAAGGAAGATTAGGGTTTAGTAATAGGTTTAGTATGGTTTAGGATTTTTTATCATCAGTAGGAATATTAAATTTACTATCCTATTTAGTATTGGTTTAGATTTTCCTAGTTTGGGATTTCTAGTCCTTGTAGGAATCGGATTTACTAAAGCTCTGCTAAATACCTATGTGATCGGTTACCTTTCTTCGGTTATTGATAATAGAATTTTCAGTATTTTGATTTAGATGGCTTGGTAAATATCTCTCTTTCTCTCTCTTCTCTTTCTTCCTCTTCTGCAATTTTTCTACTGCTTTTTTCACAGTACGTGCTTCCTTGTTCGCAGCTTTAAACTCTTCTTTCCTGTCTCTGATCATGTCTAATTTAAAATGCTGCACCCTAATTTATCTTCTTCCCTAAACCTAAGCCCTAAATATCATAATTGGCTTATGATTTGCCCCGCTGTAGAAGCTATTATAGGCTTATTTAACAACCAGTCTGGCATCAGATAAGACCAGACCAATGAAGGAGGGAGATAAAAAATAAACTACATTTTGCCAATTATCTGTTAATTTCTGTTGATCAACAGTCTAATACAAAATTTCAAGTGAAATTAGGCACTAAGGCCTATTACAAAATGTAGAATTGACTAATCAAGCAGTTAAATTGTAAATAGAATAAGAGGAAAATAAATGTAGTATTGATGTATCTACACAAAATAAAAACTCAACTCTGTTAATCTAAAATTAAGCAAAGATCACTAAGTTGACGGATAGGGTAAAGAAATCTCAGTGGGAGAGAAAAATTCACAATTATTAGCAATTATAATAGAGAATCATAAGGTATGGATTAGTAATTACATGATTGCGTCTTTCTCCTTCGGTTGAAATGACGTGTCCTTGATTTATGAAATACCTGAAGTGGTAACATCTTTATTTTATTGAAAGGCATCAGAAATTTTGAATAAGATGTTTGCACTTAATGGTTGATAACATTTTTTTTGTTTGTTTTGGCATGCTTTTTGGGGAAAGATGTTATTAGAACTTCAATCCTATCACTTGCAATTTGATAACATGTATAATAATTGGCATGAGTTGTCCATCACTATCATTTTCTACTCTGGTTCATTTTCTGTAAACTTGATCCTGTGAATACCTATGCTTATAATAAAAAATTAGCATAAATGTCATCTCCTTAAGGCTCATATTTCGCAACTGTTTTTGTTGCATTCCCTCTTTTGCATTCTCTCTTTTTGCTTTGCTGTTTTCACATGTTCTATGTTGTTGATTTGGATATTATGACCATGGTTTATATCAGATGTGCTATCCTGAAATTCCTTACACCCAAACCTGATGGGCAATGGAGGGTTGCTGCACTGCCAATTAGATGTGTTGATCCGCAGAAAAAGTTGGGATCTGGTGCTCAGGTGAATATGAGTGGCCTTTATCTGGCTTCCTCAACATCTGCTGATGAATTTAGAGCTGATCAAAGCAAGGTACTGAAAAGGCCATAATGTAAGCAACCTTATTCTGGCAAGTCATATTCAACCAGAGGCCTTCCTAGACCTAGTGTGGAACATCAATTTCAAAAGAAGGCCCCTGAAAATAAAGTGAATGGATCAAATAAATTCCTTGGTTATTCTTCCAGCCAGAGTTCTGTTATGTGCAGTGAATCATATCATTTGATCTCGAAAGGATGTTATCATAATAATTCATCTGATTTGTTCATTGATAGTCCCATTGACAGCACGTCTGCAAATAAAAGTTTGAGAAAGAAAACACGAAGGAAGGAAAAGCAGAACAAGAAAATTTCAGGTCGCACTGGATTAACTGAACCAGAAGTTTTGTCTAGTTATACCCATGCAAGTTCCACCTCTGAAACCTGTAGTCATATTGATCATGGTGATGAACTATTATCATATGAAACATCACCAGAACCTTCACTACCAGATGCTAGCATTAACATAATTGAAGCCCGGTCTGATAATTGTCCTAGAGCTCCCAAGTCATGCACATTCAATGTTGAAATTGATATGGTCAAAACTGCCGTATCTTCTAATATTCAGAATTCTCATGTGGAACATGGAATGACTAATTTGGACATTGGGATCCAAGTGAAAGATCAAGAATTTCCCATCCTCAATGGCAGTGCAACAGAGACGCATATTCAGAACAGTTGTGATGATGTTATGCTTTCACAAGGCTTCTCAAATATGCCGAATTCTCTAGTATTGGACTCTGTTTCTGTTGGTTCAAATAATGATGCTAGTGCTAATGCAAATGTTGGCATAAAACCGTTGGATAAAGAAAGCAGCACAATTTATTTTTTAAAATCACCAGGTTTCTATTCCAGGAAGGGGTTACCAGATGGTGTAATATGACCACACTAAAGGGACAAAGCATGGTGGTCAGAATTTTAGCAGCAGTGATGTGGAATTGCTTGTGCCGAGCAAGAGAGGTAAGTCCAATATCTACAAATTCGGAAATGGAAGGACAGGGAAGGAAAACAGCCATTCTGTCTGGCAAAAGGTTCGGGGGAATGATGAAAATGATTGCAACTGTGAAATCAAGAAAGTTCCTATGTGCTTGAGGTTCAATGCTGCTTTGAAGGAGGCTCCTTTGTTTGAAGGAAATTGTAATGTTTCTGTGGTAAATACATCGCCAGGATTTCAAGATAAAAGGCAGCTGAAAACAAAATCTTTGAAGAAGTTAAAGAGAAAAGATAGTATAGGTTCCAAGCAAGAACACAACTGTAATATAGGGAGGGGCTCTCATAACATCAAGGGCAGCTTAGACGCTCCTGAAAAGGCTAACATGCAAATTTTGGGTATGCCTGCTGAGTCAATGATAGAAAAGGAGTGAGATGTATTTCAAAACCCCATACACAGAATGGTTGTCCACGAGCTGGGTTCTATAACAACAGAGTTGAACTTGTGAATTCTGAATCACTTCACATCTTACAAGTTCTTCCACATAGATTACAGCCTTTTGGGAGTACTTGTACTTCTGTCTCGACTCTGATATTAAAAATCACCATACAGACAATAAGGATACCTCAAGGTCAAAGTCAGGTGACTTCTTGGACCAAAATTTGAGTAATGTGAAGACTCCAGTTTGCTGTCCTCATTGTTTCGGTGGTAAAGTTTCTCAAATAGAAAATGAAATTACTCCTCTAGAATCCAGCAAAAAGAAGCATACTTCTGTATCTACTCTACAGAAATGGATACCTATCAGGGAAAAAGTTCCTAGGTTGACTACATTTGGGAGTTCACTAGTGGATCATTTTGATGGATCAACAGAAGATTCGATTTTGAGAGACACTGTTGAAAGGAAGTTGCTTCCAATTCCCAATATCTTGTTTCCTCTTTGACGTCAGGAATAGACAAGTCATTGTGTTTTTCTCAAGAAGAAAATTCTATTCAGAAGTTGAAAAATCTTAATGCTTGTATCTTTCAGCGTAGAAACCACCGATGTTACAGTGGACTGTTTAATTTGTAAGTCCAAGGATCAAATTTGTTCAGTTTTTAATGTTAATGCAAACAAGATAGCTCAAGCAGTAAATGATGCCTGAAAGACACAACTAGCATCTGAGGCTCTTCAGATGGCCATTGGTGGTCCAATTGCTGAGTTTGAAAGAGTTCTTCATTTTTCTCCTGTTATTTGTCAATCACCCGTTTTATTATCCTGTCAAACTTGTTTGCAGGAGCAGCAGTCACTATGTAGACATGAGATTCCTAATGTTTCATTGGGATACTCTGGCAGTGGTATGAAAAACATGGAAGCTATGGGTTAGAAATAAAAGCTGAAGAGTGAGCACTCTAGAGGACTTGGTGTGGATCGTTTTACGTTTCATGCTTTTTTTGTCCCTTATTTATCAGCTGTTCAACTGTTCAATAGGCACAAAAATCAATACATGAGGAATAGCAATGAGGTTCCTGCTTCTGGGCTTGTAGAGACACACAAGGTTAGTGAAACATCAGAAAACTGTCACCTTCCAATATTTTCTCTACTAGTTCCTCAGCCTTACACAAGAGATTCATCTGAGTCAGTTAACATGACGTGGTCCAATGATATTGAGGTTCTTTTCGAGTACTTTGAATCAGATCAACCTCAGCGAAGAAAGCCATTATATAACAAGTAAGCACTCCCACTTCAAGATTGAAATTAAAGTTCTTGTTTTCTGTATGTTTGATAAATATTATACCTGTTCTGGTTCTATTTCTGTTGTGTGTTGCACCAGTGATTTTCTGATGCTTGACCTATTGAGTATTTCACCAAGAAATCAATAATCTGCAAGCTGATATTTGTTCATCTTGTGGTCCCAATAATTGATGTTTTAAAAGTATTATAAAGTTCCATCATTGTGCATGAAAACAGATAATATCATTTCTTTTTTATTAAAATTATCTGTTTGACATTTTATAATGGACAGATTGTAAGCACTAATTTGAATAATTTTGTGAATCAATTCTATTCATCTCTCCTCCAAATATCTGTTTGACGGTTTTGTAGGTAAATGAATGTATAGACACTATGTCATGATTAGTGGTCATTTTTCGAACGTCATAGCTAAAAAAATAAATTCCATTGAATAAATTGAGTCTCACTATGATTTTGTGTTCTCAGATTGATCTGGTTACTGATTTGGTTCATTTCAGGATTCATGAGCTGGTTAGAGGTAATGGATCCACAAAACACAAAATGTATGGAGACCCATCTAATTTGGTCACTGTGAACCTACATGACCTGCATTCCAGATCCTGGTCAGTAAGAGAAAATGGTAGTAAGTTTCTATTTTTACTTAATGAAAAAGAGTACTATGAAAATGTTTATTGTGTTCATTCACTTGTGTACAACTGACTAAAACCACAATAAACTAACTCTGCTAACTTTTTTATGGGATCTTCCCTTCAGGTACTCTGTGGCATGGTATCCTATTTATAGTATACCAGACAGTAACTTTCAAGTTACATTTTTGACTTATCATTCACTGGATCATTTTGTGCGCAGAGGTACCAGATTTTATTCTCCCAGTGTAGATGCATGTGTAGTTTCTCCAGTTGTGGGTCTTCAGAGTTACAATGCTCAGGTAGTTATGAGATTTATTTTCTTTTCACTGATAAACTTCAATGCAATAATTTTCTAAGATTATTTGTTACATAAGTAGACTCCATTTGATTTTCTTGATACATGCCTATATCTTTAAGATATTTCCTTGTTTTCAGTCTGTTTCTTCTAAAAAAATTCCCTGATTCCAGCTTTCTGATACACTCATTATGTAGCTGATCTTGAGTCCACATGAGGCATGTTGGTGCTTTAGTTTGGGTGAAGCTGATCTTAATTTGCATCAGGCCAACTACGGCTTAGGTTGGTGTAATTTGTAATGTGATACCAAGTAACCTTACGACGCCAAAGCATTACCCATTAAGTGACCAAGCAGATTTGTTTAAATTTAATTGAATGTGCCTATGTTTCAAGATGAGATGTTTCCCTCAAGATGCATTTGGCTCATAGAAATTTCTGATCTAAACTTAATTTTATATACAGTACAGGCACACAAATAAACATTCACATTCCTTTGAAAGTACTACAGTTTTTGAAATATAAAGCATAGAGATCATCATCTTGATACTGCTTGTGTACCTTATCTACTGTTTAGTGATGAAAAATAACAAGGATTTGTTGTATGAATCAAGTTTCATATTCTTGCTGGTAATTGCAGCTTTTTTCTTATGAAATCTGAGAGACTGGAACCACGGATGTAAAAATAATCCACATTCATGTGAAAGGTGGAAAAATCAGATGATATTAGATTTTGTTATATGTTCAAGTTAAAAAATTTATGGCCTTAAAAATCTGCATGAGTTTTGTGATCAACTGTCATACAAAAGATGTTATAATTGGATTCATGGTATATTTTCCCTGGTCCAGACATCCAAATTATGTTCTTCACGTCAATGGAAGCACTAACCAATGCATTTTACCAGATGGCTATTGAACCATGAAGAATTTATTGGCTTTGATGCCTTACAATTTTTTTCACTTAGTTACAATAGTTATGATTGGGGTAGCTATGCTTCAAGCAAACCTATTTCTTGCTGTCTTGCTCCTTCTAAAAACAACACAAGGCATCGTAATTTTCTAAATTTCATAGTTGAGTTAGTTGCTTCTTTCATCTGAGAGTCTACAATTACAAATGCTCAATTTTCTCTAGGTTTCTAATTTTGTTTCAATACTTTGTGAGGAATGCTACCTTTTTTTTCTATGTTCTATACAACAAAGGAAAAGGTACTAACATGGGGGTGACACACTATTTTTGAACTTCAAGTAGTGGATATGCTAAATAGTCAAGCTATAACCTTATAATCTTGTTTTGGACCTGGTATGAGTTGAGTGAACTTTGACCTAGTACTATTGAGAGGCACATGTGAGGTGCAAGAGGCCAGTCTTAGTGCCTCATTCCACAAAAAGGAGCGATGGTTAAACACATGCCTTCTAATTTATCTTTTCCTGTATCTGCATTTGCTTTTGCTTTTTTAGAATGTTGTTTCATCCAAAGATCTCAACTTTTGATTTTACTATGTCTATGAGCTTACCATTCTCATGCACACTTAATCAACTTAAACAATGGTAGAAGGATGCTATCAGTAGATGAAAATCAGCACTATTGGCAAGAAAGAAGCTGCTGCTAGTTAAGGATTTATCTGCGCAGCAATACTGGTGGAGGTCATTGACTCATTTTCTTTTGGGTAAAGTTTTTCTTGAGATCTCTGTGTATAGCACATCAGAATTAAGTGGTTTATACGGACACTCTAGAGATGGATTTTAATCCTTGGAGGCTTTCAGCAGAGCTTGAAGAAGTTGTTGACACCATCTCTTTGGCCATTTGGTGGATGATTTTTCAAGAGAAGTTTGAGGGCATTTTAAAATGTTACAATACCTGGAGAAGGGTAAAGAGAAGTAGTTT
Source organism: Omphalea diandra (assembly GCA_949677035.1). Lineage (NCBI taxonomy): Eukaryota > Viridiplantae > Streptophyta > Magnoliopsida > Malpighiales > Euphorbiaceae > Omphalea > Omphalea diandra. The sequence continues at coordinate 10,197 of CATIWR010095708.1, read as the reverse complement.
TGTACTCTTGCTCTTACGTGATCAGAAAGTCCTATTTTGATCATTCTGATCTTATGCATAGCATTTTGTTTGGGATTCCTGTATACTCTTAGTCTACATGTGGTAAACTTCTAATGGTTTCCTTGCTATGCGAAGTATTCACAAGATCACTTGTATCATGATTCATGATGGAGGAGACCTGTATAAACCTTTTGCAGAGGAGGCCCTTGCTGTTTCTTGTTTGATAAAGTAACTTATGGGGACTGGACCGTAGGAAGTGCATTGGACTAGATTGGGATGTAGAATTTGCTTTCTCAGCTGTAGATTCTCCGATTATATTTCTTAGTAATGATATAAATGGAAGGTAAAGAAAGTTCTGGGTCATGAGAAAATGCTTGGTCTACGGATAGGATGGTGAACATGGATTTCAATTAGTGCTTATTTTTCAGTCTTTGACAACTTCAGGATTTTATGCTTCTCTGCATTGTCCATAGTCGTTTTAAACTGTGATGCCATAATGGTTTCAACATGGTAGCAATTTACTGTTGATTGCTCGGAATGTCAATGTATAAATGTTAAGCTTTCATTTGTATATTTTTTGCTTTCATTGCAAGTGCTTTTACATAACTCTGATCAAGTTTTAAGTCAAATCTTTGAATCTCTTGGTGGAAAACCTATTAGAACTTTTCTGAGTGCGATCAAACTGTAGGTAAAAAAAGCCATAAATTTGAAAGTTTGTTAGTTCGTGAAATTGCACTTTCTGTGTGATTTAGAAACTACATGGTAATAATTATTTGCTTTTCAATTGTTTAGGAACAACTCTTTAGTGTTTGTATGAATGTGTACTGTCAGATACAGTTTGGATAATTCATATAGTGGACAAACTATTCACGCATTTTTTATAATTTAGGCTTCAACTCATCACCACGTTATTTTCCTCATTATGTAATGTTTGTTTCATGAACAGGATGAATGCTGGTTTCATTTACGGCACAGTGCTGTTGGCCAGGCAACAGGAATCTCAATCTTGAAGGAGCGGTTGAGAACACCGGAGGAGGCTGCATCTGTAATGGCAACAGCTGTGGTAAACAAGGGAAGTGAAAAATCTGTAAATAGACGCCCTGATTATGAGTTTTTCCACTCTAGGCAAAGCTACTGACTTTCAAATTTTTTCAAAGTAGCAAGTTTGAGAAGTCATGTTTTGCAGTTATGTAGCTTTCAGGTAAGAGCTAACCACATGTATAGTGCTGAAGTGCTAAACTTGTGAGGGTGCATTGTTGCTTAAGGACTTGGTATATTTCGTGCTGATACGGATCTGGTGTTAATATTAATCATGCAAGTATGTATTTGATATTTTCTAGTCTTGTGGGTCTTTAAGATTAAGAACTTTGGCATTGCTGTTGAACTTCTGAATACGAACCCCCAAGGCACTAAAATGGATGAAATTATGGTTGAGAGATACAAGCTGTATTTTGGGTTGTTGGATTTTGTCCGCTGCTAAGCCAAAGATTTTGGTTATGTACTTGGTATGTCACTGTACTAGAAGTACCTGTAAACATACTAAATTTGTGTTTTTTGTTTTCTCATTATTAATTTAAATTTGTATTTTAATCAATTATCATGTGATTCTTAACTGGTTGACCTCCGACGTATTTATTTCCTTGGCATTCACAGTGGATGTGTAGCCTTGCTACTTATCTACAAGCTTACTAAAAATGTTCCCATATTATAATTAGTTACTAACTCGCTCTCTGCACGAACTATTTAATGTTTTTATGTATTTTTACTAAGGGTTAACTGCCTTGACCATTTTGATCTAATATACTATAGTCCTTCATTTTTAAAAATTACACTAAAACATCCTTTTATTTTGATTTTGTTAACATTTTCGTTCTTCTGTGGACTTTTCAGTTAAATTAATGTAAAATAACTATGATGCCCTTAATTCTACATTAAATTTTCAATTCTTGCGAACCAAACTTTAGCTTTCTTTTTCCTCTTCCATTGCTTCATGTCCACAATCAACAAAAATTCACATTCCAAATAAAAAATTGAGGAAAAAAAAAGTGCAACAAACCGATCATCAACAAAACCATGATCGAGATGCAAAATACACCATCAAAGGAAAAATTTCGTAAATAAAAAATACAAAATTAGTTTATATACAGAATCAACAAAAACAAAATCGATTTGAACTTAACAAATATAAATTTCTCATATCAAAATCCAAAAACACAACCTATCCTAATCAAATAAAAACCTATCATTGACTGCAAATAATGATACTACGACCATCATTGTTTGTTTCTTCATCCCAACCTATCCTTATTGAACAATTCAAAGAGCAAAGCCATCCATAATATGTCAAACGCATAAGGAATGAAATAAAGAAAAAAATGAAAGGAAAAAGAAATGACCTATCGATTTCACATCAGAAATCGTCAACATGAACACAAGAAATCGTGAATTGCATATACAAAGAAAATGAACCAGTTCTATTCTCGAAGTTGAGGTATATGAAGAATCATCGTATCAAGAAGCGTGATCATCAACTCAAAGGTATCACTATTGACATCGACGATATTGATGAGTAAGAGGATGACCCATCTCCTTCCTTTGATCCTTGGCCTTTTTCAGGTTTTTTATGTTGCGAACCATTTATTCAAAGGGGCGATGCGAACCTTTTTTGTTATATGGAAGATGATGCTCCCATGTTCAATCATGACCTTTAATTTCATAAAATTGATGGAGATGGGTTTGGTGCTTTTGATGATGAAAATGGTTTAAAGGTTGTTGTTGTTGATGATGAAAAAAGAGCTAGAGTTTTAACAAGATAAACCCAACAAAATTCAGTAATGAAAACAAATTAACACTTAATTCAAATTTAGGGAGAGTTTTTTGTTATGTGGAAGAAATTTGGGGGAAGTATTTTTGTTCTTTTAGCATAATGAAGGAGATGGGGTAACATTGAAATTTTAATAGATTTAAGATAGTTTTATTGACTTTTGTTTATTTAGCAAACAAAAAAGTGTAAAATTTTGATGGAATGATGTTATCATTTAACAAAAGTAAAATGTAGAGATGTTTTAATATAATTTTAGAAAAATGAGAGACTAAATAGTATAATAAGACAAAATTCAGGGGTCAAGATATTTAACCCTTTTACTTAAAAATGTTTAAATTAATTTTTTTTATTTTATTAATTTTAAGAAATTTATAATTCATTATTAATTTTTAAGATACTAATTAATAAATTTATATTAGTTGATTTTGATAATTAAATAATGAAATTTAGTAATTTTTATATTTGATCCATTAATTGTAAAACCACATATTTCAGAAATGAATTGATAATTCAAATTGATTTTTTTTAACAAAAGTGAAAAACACATATTATTCATTTTATTTATGCAGAGAAAAGACAATTATTAAAATTATTAAAATAATCAAATATATTTTTAAGAGTTTAATTTGTTTTTAAAAAAAGCTCAACATAATTTGTTTTTAAAAAAAGCTCAGCAGATAATGAAATTAATTTTTCATTAAAAATTTAAGAGCCAAACATAGCATATTATATATTAAGTTACAATTTTTGTTGAATGATGAATGATGTGTCAAGTTATGAGTGTTTCAATGGAAAAGTATAATTTTTGCTTTTACTTTGGCTATTACATATATATACTAGACATATTTTCGTGCTTTGCAGGAAATATATCTTTTCTATAAATATGTCAAAATAAAAGAAAAATAGCATTTATAAAATCTTTTTAAAATTTATAGAATTAAATTAAATTATTAATTTTAGGAATTTATACATCTCTCTATTTATGAAATTTTGAATACTAATTTCATGTAAATAAAATATTTTAAAAATCAATATATATATATATATATATAATCTCTTTTTTTTAAATGAGTAATGTAAAAAAATTGCAAAAATACTTTTTCTGTATTATTTATTATATATAAAATAAAACTAATTATTCAATTTTCAATGTATAGCATGTTTAATTCTAAAAGTTAATTAAAGTGTCATAATTGATTTAATAATGAATATGAAGTATTTATAATTACTTTAATTTTAATTATCATTAAAATATAATAAAAAAATATAATGACGATTAATCTAAATAGATAATTTATAAAGCAAAACAATAAAGTACAACAGTCACTTCGCCTAGGATTTTTTTTTTTTTTTGGCTGGTCTTTTTCGGGCTTCTCCCATAGTTGTGCGCGGTTGATGGGATATTATTTCCACCAGTTTTCATATTCTTGCCTCCACCAACTTCATTTTTGTACTTATTTTTTCTTCATTCAGCCTCTCCAGATGGACTTTCAAGTTTGGACGACCTTTCAACGTCTCATGCCACTACTGATAACGCTAGTTAGTATTTTATTTTGAAAGTTTAACTTCTTTGGTATTTTGTTAGCAGTAAGCTAATGAGACCGATGCCAAAATCACTTAACGACAGAATTAATGGATAGCAAGAATCATCAAACTCCGATTGTTGTTGTAGTATTTGTCTTTCAAAGATTAAATTAGAATTTTGTTGATTTGGTACTTCTAAGGATGTCAAAAATTTTAACGATATTCATCCATTCCAGCTTTATAGTCATCTTCATTGCATGCAACAACAAATTGGTCAATTATGGATTTGTCAATTGGTTGGTTGTGATCTTATATGGCTTGATTCTACTTATGCTCGTCTTTATACTAATCTTCATGATTGCCAACGTGTCTAGCACCTTGGTTTTAGTTTGAATCTATTTGTGTTGCTATCTTTCATTGCAGTCCATTGCTGAAACTTGATACAATAGTGAGAGAGTTGATATCTAAGGAAAATCCACTGAACACTCTTTGAGCTGAGTGATCTCTACCGTTGAGAGATATATTTAGTGTTTTGTTTCATTCATCATCTCCTCCTCCAAAGAGTTATGGCTGATATTGTTAAAAATTTAGGTGTATCATGTTTGTGTGTCAATTTGCAGGCTAAGCAAGCTTCTAGACATAGTAATTCATCAAAATGTTTGACATTGTTTCTCATTCCAACCAATTAGTTCTTCTATTGGTATTGTCACCCTTCAGGGTTCTAATTTTAAGACTAGTCCTCCAAAATTTTCTGTGCTAGATGTTCATGCTCCTCTCCCACAGTTTCACCCTAACGCTAGTACCACTACTTCCTTCATCGAGCAGGTTAGTTAAGCTCACCATTTTTACATCATATATGTGTATTTCTTCTACTTCAAATGTTGCTCACATTGCTAATAGTTTTGCTTTGTAAGTTTAAAATGTAGGCAGTATTTGTCTTTATTTTATACCTTCTTTATTTCTAAATAGTCTATCAATCTAGTGTTGCACATTTTATGAGTCAACATTGTTGTGCAGGACTCATAGTTAGGCAACATAAATGTGGGACAAGGTGTAAGGTCAATCACTTGTTTGAGCTAACCTTTCTCTGACTTCCATAATTGTTATTGTTGTTGTTTTGCAATTTTAAGAATTTATTTTAGATTAAGTTCTTAAAGAATTTCTAGTTCTAGATGTCATATTATAGAAAATCACCTTTGTTAATCTTTTATTTTCAATATGGATGTCATGCCTTTTATTAAATAATAGCCTGAAATATAGATGTATGTGTTCATACTTCAATTTTCACTTAGGCAAATATCCCAATGAAGAGGCAAAGTTGAAGGCAATAAGGTTTCTACTCATGACTTGGGCTAAGTCTTCTTATCATAAGAAATCTTTCAAGGGCTATGACTCTTAAGCATCTAATGCCTTGGACTAGCACAAAGATGAAGCAAGCATATTCAAAGCTTCTTCCACCCTTCAGAAGGGTGTTTAAGGCATACAAGCCAAATTTTAAGTTCTCTATTTCAAAGCAAAATGCTATTAGTTTTAATACTTTAGACCTTTTCTCAAGGGATAAACATGAAGATCTAGGTCCCAATCCCATTAACTCTCGAAAATATGAGTGTTTGTTGAAGGTTTTCTCATTGCTATTAGAATGACTAAATATAGGAACTGCATATTGAATTAAAGATGAAGATTCTAGCATTCTAGATCTCTTAAAATAGTTCATAAGAGCAATCATTATCAATAGAGTAACTCTTAGAGGCATTACCCTAGAAAAGGGATTTTCTCCTTTAAGGTGCAAAATTTTAACTAAGTCCTAGAAACCCTTCTTAGAAAAGCCTATCCCAAATGATAAGACATAAGTCCCAATAGTTTGTAACTTTAATAAATGCAAATATAGCTAAAATGACCCATCATACCTCTTTAAACAACTCTCAACGGCATCAAACTCAAGAAAGGGGACTTTTCCTCTTAAAATGTGAAAATTTGGCCTAGTCTTGGAACTTGTCCTTGGAAAGTGCCATCCCGTATGATGGGACACAAGTTCAAGGAACTTAAAATTCTTACAAAGGATTAATATATCTAATATCAATGAAAAAAAAAAAGATTAAAGCATAGAGAGCTTCTTTGGACGGAACTATAACTAAGAGAAAAGTTATAATTTAACAAAGCCTTAAACTCATTCTAAGCATGTTAAAATGCATCATTACCCTCTAAGCAACTTCTAAAAGCATAGTTACCTTATTAAAGAACTTGGTTGCAAGCTTGTTACAAAATAAGTTTTGTGACTATAAAAGGTAGTCCATTTTTTCATAGTGTAAATTTGCACTTAGGACATATGTACTTATGATATGGAACCTAAAACACATCTGAAATGAGTATGTGAACTCTAGAAAAAGTGACTTCACAGAAAGATGACCGTTAAATAAAGAAATATAAATTCTACACTTTTTAGAATCGATCTTACTTTTCTCTATCACCAATCCTTCAAACTAGAAAACTATAAACTAAAGATCTATTATTCTCATTGAAAATTTGGAAAAAAAACTTTGAGCCCAAAATCTATCTTTGAAAAATTGAATTTCCTTGAAATGAAATTCACTCCAAAAGATGGAATGAGGTTCTATAACTATTTTGAAGACAAATCATTATCTAATTCATTATTCACACTTAATGGGCTAGAGAAAGAATTTTTTGCATAAGAAAGAGGTTAAATGATGGATTCTTAAAAAAAAATGCTAAAAAACCATCAAAATCTTAAAATGGATTAAATAACTTATGAGGTTGAAAGAACAAGTTTAGCACGATCCAAATCAAGTCCTCTATCATGAAATTATCCTTTATACAAAAAATGTTTGGCATAATGAAGACTTGAAGATAACTAACGTAAAGAAGAGATGCAATGCACTATTGAAGCTTTGATAACCCTATCATAAGAAGTGAACCCGATATGGTCGCCACATATTAAGGCTTGTTTGGTGCATAAGTTCATATATTTATAATGATTGATTCCTTTTAGATATGGATGTTCCTATGTTAATTTTTCATATGAAAAGGCTTTATGAAGTATATTTATGTTTTATAGGTAGAAAAAAGAGAAAAAAATAGCTCAAAAAGTGCAAAGAAAGATTTGCATGGCATGCACCATTCGAACCATAAGTTCAGGGAGCTAAAAATCATCCTTGCACACCTATGCATGAGTTTCCATGCCTATGCAACCATTTGCATAAACATGTGCATGCCCTTAATGATGTCTAATAGGTGCAATCACTGCTTTGTATGACCATGCAAAGTTTTGCATAAGCATGCAACACTAAAGAGGCAAATTTGAGCTTCCCAATCCATTCCTAATTATTTCCTCTTCCAAGTTTCCCACTTAGCAACAATATCTAAAGTACTATAAAAGGAGGCTAATAGGAATAAATTTCATAAAATAATCATTTAAAAAGCCAAGAAATCAATCAAAGGATAAGGTAAAGCTTCTAGTAAAGGCTAAGGAACAAAGTAGATATCAAAAGGCATTCAAGTAAGAGCTTAAAGATGGAGTCTATGGCTTTCAATATTCATTAGTTTGATTGTTTTTTCTTCACTTTCTTCCATTATGAACTAATTCTCTTTAAGTTAAGGTTGTAGATAGATCTTGTTTAACTCTTTTGGTTAGCTAATCTAAGTTCTTTTGATTTTATTCATCATTGTGTTAGTAATCATTGTGAACACTTATGTTATTAATTAAATACCCATTAATCATTGTAATCATTATGAACATTCACGTTATTGATTAAATAGCCATTAATCATTCTTGGTTTTATGAATCAACTATTAAGAGATGTTCTTCATGAAACAAACCTTCAATAATTTTCTTAATTTATTTTGTGTTAAGAGACTTTAATAGATAATTGTCATCATTAGGATCTTATTTTGTTTGACAATTGCATGATGTTAACTATTGTATCGATAAACTTTTAGTTTAACATACCATTGTATGTTAATTGATACTCAAAAGATAGTGATTAATCACCTAAGTATCTGATAATAACACTAGATGAATGAATCAATTGAGTGAAATATTAAGAACTATAAGTAGTTAACAAGTGAAATTGAACTCTTAACTAACATCTTTTATTAATTATTTTCTTTGCAATTACTTTGTGTATAGTTTACTTAGTTCTAATACTTAGTTTAAACCTTCTTTCATTTAGGATTTATCGATAATATAGAGAATAAGATGTGTAATATTTAATCTCAATCCACGTGCAAATGATATTTGTATTTTTATCATTATATTACATAGGAACTGTGCATTTGCAGCTTAAGGGTATTGTACATTTAGCACACACTCGTCATCAAGTTATTTTGGTGTTGTTGCTAGAGATCGATGACATTAATACTAAGTAATTATTTTATATTAACCTAGAATTTTCTTTTATTTTGATTTGTGTTTCTTGCTCTTTATTTCAGGCATATGATTAAAACTTGAAATCAAAAGAATAAGCAAGAGCTACCTTCTCTTAATCTCGAGATTAAACAAACCTTGATTCAAATAAGGTGAGAAAATCAAAGAAACCAAAAGATGGTGAACCAAGAAAAATAGGACATTAAAGGAGTTCAGTACTCCTTCTCTAGAAGGACTATAATCAACGATCACAAAATTGAGCATCAATGCAAATAACTTTGAGATCAAGCTAGTCTTCATTCAAATGCTCACCAATACTCTCCAATTCCATGGACTCTCCCATGAAGATTCTAATGCCCACATTGCAAACTTCTTAGAGAATTGCAACACTTTTAAGCAAAACGACATGTCCATGGATATAGTAAGACTATGCCTTTTCACTTTCTCTTAAAGATAAAGCTAAGGTGTAGATAAACTCATTGGAGTCAGAAAGCATCACAACATGGGATCAACTCTCTCAAGCCTTTCTCAACAAATATTTTCCTCCATAAAAAATGACGAGGCTTCATAATGAAATCACAACTTTCAACTAACAAAATGGGGAGACACTTATTAAAGCTTGGGAAAGATTCAAGGCCTCTTAAGGAAATGCTAAAACCTTTAAATTTCTAAATCGTCAATTATTCACACATTTTATGATGGACTCTTTGAGCACATCAAAATCACCATTAACGTTGTTGCTGATGGATCTCTTTAAGAAAAACTAACAAATGCAACTTATGAGCTTCTTGAGACTATAGCAACAAGCACTACCAAGCTCATGAGAGGAATGCATCATAAAAAGGTAGTTGAAATTCAAAATAAGGATGCATTGAAAGCTTGGTTTGTGAAACTCTATATTTTTTTTGTGAAACTCTATAATTCTTTAATTAGTTCATCTAAAGTTTTATCAATATTAATCATTTAAAAATAAACTGGAAAAAAAATTCTCTTAAAACCCACCTAATAATTCATAAGAATATAGCAAACATACAAACATATGTAAGAAAAGGAAAAACATATAATGAAACCATGAGTGCATTCTCAAATTTAAAACATTATATATTAACAATACCTAAAGTGTAACATCCATATCCACATTCATTGGCATTATCACATGAACATATTCATTGCATAAATGATGTGAAATCCCACATGAATATATGTATTGGATAAATGATCATTTAGTCATGCGATTTGTAGAAGCATGATAATGACACTTGCACCGTTATATTTGGGACACTTGAACATATATGTAGTGTTTGTATAGCTGCATGAAAGATTGTCTTATGTTATGTGCATGTTATAGCATCATAAATAATGGTGTTATAGAGCTTATTTAAGAGTATAAGGAGCATTTAAGGATTGAGAGATGGATAAAGGTGCTTAAGGAGTGAAGAAGAGGGACTAAAAGAGGAAAAGTGAACTT